>PVJS01042473.1:0-17501 GCA_004027185.1 Glis glis | reverse complement strand
TGTGGGGATCCCAGCAATATCAGTATGTCAGGAGTGGGCAGTAGTGTCTCCAAAGCAACATAGAATAAGCTTCCAGAGGAAATTCATAAATATATTTTCCTGTGTTTTTGCAGGCTGGAGTTGCAGCACTGTGCTATTTTTATGAGCCTTTTGTTCAGTTGATTTTTTTAAAAAATTGTATACTTGAAAAGAGCATTGGGAACACCACGGGGAACCTATAATTGCCTAAACATTCAAGTTTTCTAAGTTGTTGATGGCAGCTGGTCGAGCAGTCTTTTCTTCTACTCTCCAGTTTGGAAGGAAATGCTGCCAACAATCTCTCACCAGCAGAAGGACCAACCTGGAGGCTTTCCTATAGCAGAGGTTGCTTTGGGGGCGAGAGTGAGAAAGAAAGTACCCCCTGTCTGCCAGTGAAGTTCTCATCCTTGGTGGATCCAGCTTCTCTCTTGGCTCCATTCCACAAGTATCCCACATATTGAGCATCTATCTCATATAATGTACTAGGCTGGGCTACTGAGACAAAAAATATGAGTGAGAAGGAGTCTTTGCCAATGGAAATTTTACCATCTGGTAGAAGATAGATCCATACCAATTTATAGACACACACACACACAGACACACAGACACACACACACACACACACACACACACAGACACACACACACACAGACACACACACACACACACACACACACACACAAATGCAGAACACCATGCTGGCTGCAACTTTTTAAAAAAACTCTTTAACTGGATGGAAACCATTCATTGTGTACCTTCTCTCCGTCTCAGGCAAAATTAGGCTTTTATTTGTATTGTGAAAATAGGTATTATTACCTCTATTTTACGGAGGAGCAAATTAATTTTAAGACTTAAAATTTAAGATTCTAGGGTTACAAAGTCTGATAATGGTAAAGATAAAATGTTTTCTGGTTCTATTTTCCTGCAAAGCCCAGTTCTTCATAGGATACCATGTTGGTTATATTGTTATTTTACATATGGAAAATCCATAGTGAAATTTTAAATGGGAATATAGCATTCTCCTTCTAAATTCAAGACAGATGGATAAATAGCAGGGAGAAAGAAGAAGGCTAGGAGGAGGGAAGGAATAAAAAGGAAAAATAAAAAACAGAAGAAAGAAATGAGAATGAATAAATAGAAAGAGGGAGGAATGGAAGAAAAAAGAACTAAGAGATACAGGTAATAACATGACTTCATAAACATCCCTTCCAGCCAATAATATTTGTTTGTGTGCATGGTACTGGGGATTGAAACCAGGGGCATTCTACCTCTGAGCTACACCCAACACCATTTCATGTTTTGTTTTGAAATAGGGTCTCCCTAGATTGCGGAAAGTCTTTCTACATTGCTGAGGCTGTCCTCAAACCTGCAATCCTCCTGTCTCAGTCTCCCAAGTACTGACATTACAGGTGTGCATCACCATGCCCTGCTCAGACAATAATATTTTAAAGAGATTCTTCTCCAGCCTCCAGAAGGTGAAAAGAATATTACTCAGTAAGATTTCCTTAAAGGGTAACTAAAAGCTGTAGTGTTAATAATATAAAAAATTATCAGAAACCAAGAAAAGTAGAAGAAATAAAGCTCAAAGAAAAATAGAGCCAAAGATAAAAATCAGAATGTATTATTACTAACTCAAGGACTTTGAAACAAGAGCAGAATAATATTTATAGAGCTGTAGGCTGTGAAATGAAGGGAGCAGTTTTCTGGTATGCATATGTAGGACATGAATGAATGTGTATGTGGACTTCATAATTTGCCTACCCTATTTGTATTTTAGCATTTGCAAAATGTGGGGTTTTAGCCAAAATCCCTAAAGACACAATCTTTTTTGGGGGTACTGGGGATTGAAACTAGGGGTATTCTACCTCTGAAACACACCCTAAGCCTTATTTTATTTACTCATTTTTTATTTTGAAATAAGTTTTTGCTATGTTGCCACGGGTGGCCTGGAACCTGTAACCCTCCTGTCTCAGTTTCCCAAGTACTGGGGTTACAGGCATGTGCCACCAAGCTTGGCTAAGACACAACCTTAAATTTCATAATTCTGAGTTTTGAAATTCCAAAAGATGTAAATCCTAAAAGGTCAAATTTCCAAAAGTATAACTTTGGAAAAAATTAAAATTTTTAAAAATATATTTACTTATATTTTAAAAGATTTACTTAAGAAACATGTAACACATGAAAGAACACCTCATAAGACACTTTATACAATAAAATAGACAATAATAGCATAGGTATTTTTCAAGCATAAACAGTGTACTTACAGTTGCATGGGTATAACAGTTACAAGCAAACTATATCCATAAAGAAATATGTCAAAAGATAAAATATATTAATACACACTACTATCACTAATAATAGTATGTACCCAGCTTTATAACTGCAGTCATCTCTGAAATACCATGATGGACCACCTATTTTTTTTTTCAAGATCTATCAAAAACTGCTATGGGTTACCCCTCTATATGCAATTGTCTAAAGAACCAAGATCTTGAGGAATTCTATGTTTTACACTTGCATACCTATATAAAGGACATATTTTCATTCACAGAGGATGTTTCAATGGTTTTATGTACATGCACAATGCTCACAAAGTCCTCCTTGTTACAATGCACTTCTGTGGAGTCAAATTTGCAAAATGTGCATAAAGCAAATTAGAACCCTCTAAAGATCTATGTATGATGTAGACCTCAATTATTGAAAAAGACTCAATAATGAAATACATAGAATAGTAAATTGTTAAAAAATAATGCTGACAATCTAGAATAACTAAACAAAAATAGAAAAGCGAAAAAAGAAAAAAACTAAAACTGAAAAGAAAATTGGACACGTGAGAAGGCATATTACAAAGTATAAGCAATTACATGTAGATAGTCCATGAGGGCTTACTAACTTGCACAATCATTAACTATATTTTGAAGTCTTGCTTCACAGTAAAAGGGCTGCTTGTCTTCTTTTAGGGTATGCATCTCTTTGGAGAATATGTTCACCTACATTTTCTATGTTGTGCTGCTCTTCTTGAAATTTTATGATTTGATATGCATGGACACATGTTTTCCCTGTCAAATTTTTCTGCCTTCTGTGCCATGCTTCAATAATGTGTTGGGCACATAGCAATACATTTCACATGTACTCATAGAACACAGATCTGGCAGAAACAATAGTAGGGATCAAACAGCAGCACGGTTGCATAAGTGTACTCCTATCCTTCTGGGCATGTAAATATTTATGAACCAGTCACTAACTTCACTGGATTCTCCAGGCAAGCATGGCTTTAAATCATTAAGAGCTCCTAGAACATCATCAACTGTAAGGAATAATAATGCAGACAAATGACTCATTTTGGCCTGGAGTTTTTGTAGTTTCTGTATCACATGGAAAATCCCTTCCCCAGAATTCAACTTTCCACCACTCTTATGTAGCCTTTTTTTTTCTCATGAGAATCTTAGTTTTGGGGAGTTTAATTTTGGGGGAAAGGTATGTTTGGAATTTTAAATTGAGGGACATTGATCTTTTGGGAATTCAACATTAAATATCATGGTGTTGGGGGGTTATGTCTTTCAGGATTATGATTAGTACTGCGCAAGATGGCCACATAACTTAGAAATGGGATTTGAAACTTTAAGTCTGGCTTTCATCTTTAATCCAATTATCTGAGAAAATAATTTATTTTATATGAGTTTCAGGACCCTCACCTTAAAACTGAAGTGATTAATATACCTGCCATATCTATACAAATTGCTGTGATCAATTATCTTAAATAAAGCAAAATGAGGAAATAATGGCATCATGGGTAAGAACATGGGCTTTAGGATAAGTGCCCAGGTTTGAATTCAGGGCCTGCTATTTAGTAGTAAGCACTTCCCTACACATCTTCACCTCATCTGTAAAGTGCCTACTTGTGAGCAGATGACAAGGACTGTTTGAGTAATGCATATCGTTATCTTACATTGTACCTGGTAAAGAGTAAATACCCAATAAATGCAAGTGGATGATTATAAGGGTGACAACTATGGTGCTGATAGAGACATGATACAGAGACACAGTGATGACACTGACGATGGTGATGACTGTGCAGATGAAGATGCACCATCTTCTGGAAAGCCTTCCCTGACCTCTTCCTTACCTCTGGAGGGAGCATTTTCTCCATATCGCTGTGGGATTTTGAGCACAAGTCTACTACCGATCTTACTATATCACCCTGTTGTTCCTGAACCTCCTGCCATTCTTTCCTGCTGAACTAGGAGCATCATGGGGTTCTATCTTAGTTTTCTTGTGACCCCTTGTTGCTTAGACATAGTAGACTTTCAAAGAATATCTATTGGACAGCTGAATCAACTGTGATGATATTCTGGGTAGCACTGCAAACTCTAAAGCAGTATAGGCATGTTCTCTAGTAATTCTGTCGTTGTTTATAAAGGCTTTTCTCCTGTTCAATTGTTCTTCCAAATAATAAGCACTCAGTGTGTTGGGAAAGTGTCCAATACCGCCACCACCTGTGACTATGAAAGCAGCTGTTCTTTGTTTAGTATAAAGGCAAAGCAGGAAGAAATTGACTTGGATCAGTAGGTACTTAATACAACACAAAAGAGGAAAAACTCAAACAATACAAATCTTGCTAATGAAAATGTGGTCATAGAAGACTGGCATAGCCATCTTCTGGGATCTTATTAGAAAAGCAAAATCTCAGCCCCTTCCCCACCCCTAGACCAACTGAATCAGAATCTACATTTAACAGCCCTCAATTGACTCCTACATATACTGAATTTAAGAATCCCTGGTCTAAAACCTCTGGCACATTCACTGAAGCAGGCTGTGAGCTCTCTTTTTCTGGTTTCTCTTTAGGAAATGGTGCATGATGCAGAAGGAAACACATTTATAGATCACTTCCTTTGTACCGAGCTCAGAACAGGTGTCCTGATCCTTTTTACTTCAAACCACCCAGAAAGTTTGTGATGCCTAAGTTGTTATCGTGTATTTTATAGATAAAACCCTGATGCCTAAAGAAGATGAACAATTTGGCCAAGGTCATATAGTGAGAAAATGGCAAAGTTTGAATATGACCTGATGGATCTCCTTCAAAACCAGTTTTGGGAGAAACCTATAGCAGTCTTATCAAGCCCTAAGTTGGCAAGCTTACTGAGTCTCCAAAACTCCCTTCTAGAACCATTACAATTTTACCTCTGATGTTGTACAGTGGAACACCATTTTTAAAAAGTAGATTTTAAATTTAAGCAGACGTGGCTTCAAATCCCAACTCTCCTTCTTAGTTGCTGTGCAACACGAGGCATCACCCAATGTTCATGCATCTAAGCAGGAAAAACATCCACACCAAGGGCTGCTACACAGACCACTGTGAATTTGGCACACTCCCTGATTCATACTAAGTTCTCAACAACTGTTAGGTGCTACTCCAATTAAATCACTTATTTTAAAATGCACTCTCTCTTTAGTAGAGATAACAATCCTCCCTAAAGATACTCTTGGTCATGGTAAAGGATACTCTTATTTTCTAGTCAACCACTACTTGAATAACACACTTGAATATTTCAAAAGAAACTCAAACGAAATATATCCATTTCTAAACTTAATATTTTCCCCTGCCCTTCTCCAGTGCAGTTGAACCATCGTTGTCATATCAATCATTATGCTGTTTTATAGTTACTTTTTACTCCACACTGCACTCTGATTTCTTTAATATCAGGAACTATATTTTATTTATCATTTGAATTCCCAGTCCCTTCTTGTGTATCAAAAGTACTAAATAAACCAGGCGCAGTGACACATACCTGCTATCTTATCAGTTTGGGAGGCTAAGACAGGAGGATTGCAAGTTTGAGGTCAGTCTCAGAAACTTTGCAAGACACTGTGTCAAAATACAAAAGGGCTGGGGATGTAGCTCACTGATAGAGCAGTTCTCCTTTCAATTCCCATTACTGCAAAAAAAAAAGGAAAGAAAAGAAAAAAGAAAAAAACATCACGTGTAATACTGATCTAGCCATGCCTTTTATCATGTCAGACCTTGCTATGAGCAGAGAAACATTGTTAGTTATCTCAGAAGGAAATTCATTTGATCTTGAATCCAATAACTTTATGAACTATTCTGTTTGGGAAAGCATACTATTCGCCCAGGAGTCTGCATTTATTATTAAAATAGTGCTGTATTCATAAAATTAGATTGTATTTTAAGACTTGGGAAGAAAATTCACATTTGCAAAATGTTACTGGTTTTTCAGGCCAAAAATAAATAAAAACAATTCACCGTGATTCTGGCTCTTGGGTACAGAGAAGGGTTGATGGAAGGCAAAGGAGGAATTGCCATTATGCTAACTAAAATATTAACCTTTCACAACAAATTCATAGTCAATAATTATTTGTCAAGGATTATGCCTCCCCTCTCTGTTACCACTATTTGGTTAATAAGATAAAAAATCTCAAGGGTATGAATATGGGCAGTGTCTCAGTAGAGCTTAAGCTATAAACCTTGTAGAGCTGGATGTCAGCTCTAAGCTCATGAGGCAACCTAAAAGTCTCATTTTTATTTTTATTTAATTTCCCAGAGAAGTGATAGGTGGTATGTGTAAGATTTCAACATAGCTTGAGAGCGAGATGAAATGATGCCTCTTTGAACTGCACTGTTCATAATGAGGACTAGTGTTGACTCTATATCAATGCTTAATGATCTGTGTTTCCTAAGTTGTGGAGTATCATAAACAAAGTGGGCACTGCGATTCAACTGTCCTAGGGTTTGAATCCCAGCTCAAATACTCTCTATTTCTGTGAAGTTAAAATTTTAATTAACTTTGCCAGTTAGGTACCATATTTTAATTTATGAAACTAAAATGATAATCTGTTAAGGCTGCTGTGAAGATTAAAATGAGATAGCATAAGTAGCAAGCAGGAGGAGTTTATAAATGCTAGCTCTTTGACTTCTTTCCCAAAGCGAATGTCTAGATTCTGGTCACATTTGATATACTATAAACAGGCATCATTATACAACAAAAGTTCACATTGTGGGGTCTATTCCCCTCCTTCTCTGTCTCTCTGGATGAGTGTAGATGTGTACACATAATTATATGTAGGTTCTCCTATAACTAGGTGATGCATTTCCCTCTGAGAGTTAGTTGCATTTTTAAAATCTACACATGAAGCTTTAGATTAGCAAAAGTTGCCTTAAGGGACAGAATAGGCCCCAAATTTAAAAAAAAGGAAAACAGAGCCTGGAAATCTAATAAGGATATGTTTAAAATTAGACTAATGTTTTTAAGGTGATGATGGTGACTATGGTATGAGGATGGGTATCACTTATTGAATATCTGTTATGTTCTAGGCCTCTTAGTAAATACTTTATATACATTATCTATATGCATTATCTTCAAAGCTTTATAAAAGCCAACAAAGGAGATGTTGTCGCCATTGTAATACTACAGGAACTCAAGCTTAGGGAGTCTTAATTACTGGCTTAGAGTCAGACAACTAACAACTGGCAGAGCAGAGACTAGAATCCAGGTATCCTCTGACTCCATGTTCAACTGATGTAATATACCCCACTGTGTTCTACTAGGTAAAGTGTGATAAAAATATTCTAAGAAACTACTTAAAATGAAATCCAAGATTAAATGAGAGAATTCTGGTGAATCTGAAGCTTTTCTTTTTTTTGGTACTGGAGGCTAACACAGGGGCATTCTGATTCTACCTCCAAGCCATACCCCCAGCCCTTTTTATTTCTTATTTTGTAATGGTGTCTCACTATGTTGCTGAGACTAGCCTCAAAACTGTGATCCTCCTGTCTCAATCTCCCAAGTATTGGGATTATTGGCATGTGCCACCACACCTGGCTGTTTATTTATTTTGTGGTACTGGGGATTGAACTCAGGGTTGTTATACCACTGAGCTACACCAACAGTTCTATTTTATTTTACTTATTTACTTTTAATACTTTCATTGGTGCATTATGGTCTCACATCATAATGTAGTTCTTAGTGATAGGGTCATACATGCACATGGACTTGGTGAGCCTTTCCCCAGCTCCCTCCCCACTTCCCCCTTTCCACATACATGATAGTGATATTAGCACTGGTATTCTTACATATGTACTTAATGTTAATGGAAATGTTTCCTTCATTAATTCCCCCTCCCCTAGACCACCTCCCTTGCTCCACTAATGTTTCTCTTCCATTATCTAAAGTTCCCCCTGTTTCCCTTTTATTTTATTTTGAAACAGGGTCTCACTACACTGCTGAGTCTCCTTAAGTTGCTAGGGCAGGCCTCGGACCTGCAATCCTCCTGTCTCAGCCTCCCAAGTACTGAGATTACAGTTGTGCACCACCATGCCTGGCCATCTCAAGCATTACTGAGAGGAGATCTCAGTGCCCTGACTAGTTGGCACAAGAATTGTGGTCATTTTAGCCCTGTGTGGATACAGATGCAACTGACTAACACAAATTATTAGGATGATCAAAAGTCAACTTGGTCACTGCAAATCATATATGCATGTCCTGATTTATCACTGGATATTCTGACCAACTTTCTGAAACCTTGAAGATGAATCCAGTGTTTAAATTGCATTGTTCCCATCAGGCCTGGAGCATGTTAGCATGTTGAGCCCGACTATCTTTAAACACATGTTAAAACACTTGGGCAAACTTTAGCTGTGATATTATTATTTTAAAAAATAAAATCTACCTTTCACAAACCAAGTAGCTGTCAAATGGACATTTTAAGCAGATTTTGCAAGATTTGGTATGTGAGTAATATACCCCAAATCACAGCATAATCACAGAAATTATTCACATCTTTCTTCTTCCTTCCTTCTTTACTTCTTTTTTCTTTCTTTTTTTTTACTTTCTTTTACTCCCTATTCCAATAAAGGCAAAACAAATGTTTGCCAAACCATGAATAGCATCCATATAAATGTATATTATAGAGACTCTTGGAGAAAACACAGCCCTCTCTCCAGAAGGTGACTCGACCTCCAAATACCAATGTCATCTACCTCCTGACAGGCTCTACCAAACAGCTGCTACCAAAGAGAGACCAGCCCTTGTGTGTCTAAATGGGTTGCCAGTTTGCTTTTATCATTTAAATGAAGTGCCACAGTATTATGAGCATGGATCTGTCAAGACCCATATGCAGACCCTGGCCCAGTTACCAAGTGGCAGGCGGCACCTGGATGGCTGCAGGGAGGAGAGACTCAAGCCATCACACACAGCACAGCTTAATACAATTGCTTTGAAGGAGCTCAAAAAGAAAGAGTTCAAAGGCAACAGAATGAATTAGCCAGCCAGGGCTTGAGCCCTGTGGAGTTTGATGTTATCCTCTGTGCTCTGCTCCTATCCATTAGCTTAATGAAAGCAAATCAAATTAATTATTAAATAAAAAGATTTTCTTTTTAATGAAACCCATTGCTGATCAAATTAGATAATGGATGCAAAAGTAGTTTGAAAAGCATAATGCACGACACACACTCGACACACATTCTTTTTAAGCTTTGGACGAGGCTCTTCTCTGGGATTGTACAAGTGTGTCCTGACAATCTTCACCAGCATAAAGGATGTTCTCTGATGATCATCCTGGAGTCTTGGCAAGACAGCATAAGAGATAGCAGTAAATTACCCTGGACCTACAAACCAGTTACCATACATCTTTGTAGTGAAAAGAGCCAGAGTTCTCTCAGAAATTGAGTCTGACCTGGACAAAATCAACTACCAGCCCTTTAATCTTTGCCACATCACTTTTTTCTCTTAGTCTCAGATTTGCCATCTATATAATGGGTATGCATGTCTATGTCACACAGTTGTAGAAGAAGCTGCATTCAAACTTGGTATATAAGAATTGCTCAGGATATGCCGATTGAACCCCTCTCCCTGCCATTCCTGTTCCCCAAGCCCTAAGCTATTGTACCCATGTTCTAATCTATTATATTATTTCTGGCAGGTGGGAGAGGGGCAGTAACTATGATCACCAATATAAAAGCTCAGAGATTAAAAGTTTCAACTTTTCAGAAATAGTGTCCATAAAATGTATGTGTTCAATTTTTGGCTCATTAACCCCTTTCACAAAGATAATCCCCACCATACAAATTATCAAGATAAACATGATTTATCAGTATAAAACCTACTAAGGCACAGCTATGTATTTTTGTTATGCAAGACGTTTCTTTGTTCTGAATACAGTTTGAGAGAGATAAAGAAAGACATCAATGAGATTTATTTCCTCCTTAGTGCCCTGCTCAGATTACGCATTAGAAGGAAGAATTAAAATAGGAAATACTTTACTTATAAATGTGGAGTTCTTCATTTTATCTTTAAGACATAGTTTTATTCTTAACCTTTTAGCACCAACCATAAGTAATCTTCCCAGAGAAGGATATGTTTGACTGCAATTTTGCTATTTATCTACTGAGATTATGGACAAAATCTTCAACCCATATTGAAATATCAATATGTTCATATTAAGTCAGTCACAATAGTCTAAAGGTCATATATTTTAATTGATCTCTAATAAAAATATAGTATAACAGTAAGTTCTTTTCTGGAATATAGTACTTAAATCTTTCCTTACAATGTGAGCTCCTTGAAAGAAGCTCCAGCCCAGTCATTTCCTGGCACAGGGTATACTTTGCCATCATAATGTGCTAATTAACAAGTGGATTAATACATTGACTAGCTCTTCCATTTAAAAAGAAAATAAATTCTTCCCTTTCCCACAAATAATTCAGCACCTTGATAGAAATGAAGACTATAATGAAGACTTTAGAAAGAGATAGGCCTTGAGTTCAAATCTATTTGAAATAGAGGAAAGCATTTGACAAAATTAAATATTTTTTCATGGTAAAAACTCTCATCAAATTAGGAATGGAAGGAATGTTGCTCAGCAAAATAGAGGCCAAAGAGAACAAACTCACAGCTAAGATCAATGGTAAGAAATTGAAAGTCTTTCCTCTACGAATGTTGATTGCCACTTCTATTGAACATAGTCCTAGAAGTCCTATAAAAAACAATTAGGCAAGAGAAAGAAATAAAAGAAATTCAAACTGGAAAGGAAAAACTAGACTTGTCCCTGTTTGCAGATATGTATAGGTACAGAAATACAGATAAGAGATAAAGACAGATGATAGATAAAGGAGAAGGGAAGGCTTTGCTTACTGTACAAGGCTGAGTGCCAGCTGGTAAATATGGATGAAGTTCTGGAGCTTCAAAATCAGCATTTCACACCTATCATGGAAAAAAACAAAAACAAAAATGAGTATATCAGACAAGAATCGTCAAAGGATGCTAAATCTAGGAGAAAATTCTGATGAACAGAGGACTTTCATGAGCTTCAGTGATCTCTTATACTGTTGACTTTGACTACATATTCAAAATTTAATATCACCAATAGGATGGACATTTTATTTATCTAGATGTGATACTCTGAAAATGACAAAACATCATATAGAGCCTGAATCTAATCACAAGGAAACATCAGATCATCTACAAATAGGGACCATTCTATTAAAAAAAGAGAACTAACCACATTTTTCTTTTGCAAGATATGAAAAAGGTTAATATTCTTAGTATATAAAGAACTCATAAAAATTGATGAAGAAAACATGGGACACCACACACACAATGAACAAAGAACATGAACAATTTGTTATGCAAGAAATACAAATGACTAATAAATATTAGAAAGATTAACATAAGAATCAAAGAAATGCAATTTTTTAAAACATGTAAATGTCAAAAAAGATAAATAAGCAGTGAAAATATTTCAGATTAAAGAATGCTAAAGATGCATAGCAATTCATAATTTATCTTAGAATGTATGCAGAAATTATAAATAAAAGCTGTTAACAATGGGTAAATCTGGGTAAAGAGTTTTGAATTTTCTTTGTACTACTTTTCTTGTACTTTTCCTATAAGTTTAAAATTATCTCCAAATAAAAAGGTAAATAATATTTTTAATCCTTTGGCTATAAATCATACACACATGATTATCACATCATAATTTGTAATGTGGACTTTTTTGAATAGTCCTGCTCAGTGAGGGGTGAAGCAGGGATAGGATTAACATGTCTGATTTCCTAATTCTTTTAAGATTTTCTAAGTTGGTAATCTTCTTGTCTGCCAAAACTCTTGTATCACACTTTTAGAAGGTCATTACTTTTGTCCTTTTTCTGTTCCTAGAGTTGAAAGCCTGTCTTTAGACCTCGTGCTCTTCCCCTGCTATCATGCTGTTTCTCAGAGGGTGAGACTAGAGAGATACAGACTGGTTTTCTTCCAGTTCAGACCAGGGCCCTCTAGAACCTCCCAATGACAGGATCCTAGTGATCTTTGGGATCCCAGGCCAAGTTCAGATGACCCAATAGAGAAGATATTTGAGCCTAGGTTAGACTGCTCTATATTAAAAAAAAAAAACACCTCCCATACACATGTCTTGTGCAAAGCTACATAAGAAAATTTATGACTATAATTTAAAAAATAGTGTAAGTGGTACTTTTGAGTATAATAAGAATGGATTGTTCCATAAGACAAGCACAGGAGGATTTTTGTTTGTTTTTCTACTTTTGCTCCTATTTTGGGAATAACAAAAAGAGTTATTATAAGTCACATGGGCATGAAACAAATGACTCAACTAAAATTGTGAAATGACTTCAATTTAAAAAACACTAGTTTAGAGTTTAGCATTCAGACCCTCGGCCAGGTGATACAGACGAAATTGCTCAAGAACTTCATCTCACAAAAATGACTAATTTTTATTGTCCAAGCTTTAGTGTCCAAGCTACAAGCTGCCTTAGTTTAATTGAGGTAAATACTGCAACTCAAAGATATTAGTGGATGAGCCGGGAGTGGTGGCGCACGCTTGTAATCCCAGTACTTTGGGAGGCAGAGACCGGAGGATCCGGGTTCGTGGCCAGCCTCAGCTCTCTCTCACTCTCTCTCTCTCTCTCCCTGTCTCTCTCTCTCTCTCTCTCTCTCTCCTTAGTGAGGCCCTCCACAACTTTGTGAGACCCAGTTTCAAAATAAAGTATAAAAAAATAGGGCTGGGGGTGTAGCACAGAGGTAGAACGCCCCTGGGTTCAATCCCCGGTACAGCAAAAAAAAAAAAAAAAAAAAGATATTAGTGGATGCACTAGAACAGGTAGTCATTTTTTGGTTCTAATTTCATATCTTTGACCATTATGCCACTCAAACTTGATTGTACTACCTATGACGAAGCTAATTCCTTGGGGTGTAGCTCAGTGGTGGACAGCTTGCCTAATGTGAGAGGCCCTGGGTTTGACCCCCAGTACTGGGGGAAGGGTAAGAAAGAAAAGACAATATCTACTCACTTGATTTGGGGTGATTTGACTGAGTGTTAGATGAGTTGAGACCAGGTAAAGAATAAGTGGCTTTTTCTCTTTCACTATCAAACTGCCTACCAATGAGTTGGCGTTTGATGCATGCCTGTTGAAGAAGCTCTGAGTGAACGCAGTGTTATCATCCCAGCAAGCACCTACTCTGCATGTATTATGTCCTTGGGCCTGCATCCAGAGCTCCAAAGTAAACATAACACAGTCCTTCTAAAGAGTTCACAGTCTGCTTGGGAAAACAGGCAAGTAAGCAGATAATTGCAATATTACAGGATGAGTGGAACTGTAAAGAAGTGACCTGGAGATATTATGAACTTTTGAAATGGACAAACTGAAAAAACAAACAAACAAAGGTAAAATATATTGCAGAGCAACTAGATAGATAATGCACAGCAAAATATGGTGTCATTTAAGACTGGACAACCAAGGCTTTGAATAATATTTAATTTCTGAATATCATGTGACTTATCAAAAATTTGAAATAATAGGGCTCTTGTTCACTTCTGTGGACAGAGAGGTAACACCTGAATGGTATAGATATTCCTACCATCAGTCATCCTAGGAAAAGCTCAATTCTACAGCAGAAAATGAGAACTTGGAAGGAAATTGTCAAAGGTGGAGTTGCATTCTCCAAAATACATATGCTGAAGTTCTAACCACCAGCATCTCAGAACAACAATGTATTTGGAGATAGAGCCAATAAAAAGGGAATGATGAGCCAGGTGTGGCAGCATATGCTTGCTTTTAATCCCAGTACTTGGGAGGCTGAGACAGGAGAATCACAGGTTTGAGGACAGCCTCAGCAAGTAGTAAGACTCTCATTAACCTAGCGAAACCCGGTTTCAAAATAAAAAATAAAATAAAATAGGGCTGGGGGTGTAGCTCAGAGGTAGAACAGCTCAGTACCATACACACACAAAAAAGTAATGAGGTAATTGGGGTGAGCCCTAATCCAACATTACTGGTGTTCTTTTAAGAAATTAATACACAGAAAACATAGACTGGAGGAGGACTGGTTGAGGACAGAGTGAAAAGGAGGTCATCAGGGATCTGAGGAGGGAGAACTAAGATAAAAAAGATTATTGGTCTCAAACTTCTAGTCTCCAGAACTGAGGGAAAATATATTTCAATTGGTTAAGCCACCAAGTCTATGGTAATTTATTAAGATAGCCCTAATAATATAGAAGGCTTTGGATTAAGATAAAGAAAAGTCACCTTCTCGCTCTGGAACCATGAGTTTTTTGACCTATACTCTGGGTGCTGAGCTATCTAAGGCAGTTGTAGAAGACATCAATCTGGGCCCAGCAGTCCAATGAAAGGCAGAAATCTACATGGCTAAGGCAGACCATGATATGCTTTGACTTGGACCAGGGTCATAAGGAGTCTTCTGCATTGTACTTCTTTAAAATATTAAAATTATACCGTGGACTGTGGTTCTGCATCCTTTAATTGGAAAGTGAGGAAGAAAAACTCAAGGACAGCCCATAGTGATGAACTTCTGTGTGCAGTGGGGTTCCATTCTCATGAAAGACAGGCATCAGGGAATGGAGTCAGGGCAGAAAATCCAAGTGGCTCATTTTAAGCACAGGTGAGCCCCTCCAAGGTGTACTACTTAGGGAAATCTATAGAATACCTTGGAGGACAGAGGAGCCTAATTTCTGGCAGGCTAGGAGGTCTTCTTAAAATGGAATTAAATGTACTACTATTTGACACAACAGTTCATAAAATTCTGAAGTATGCAGATGACACAAGGAAAGTAAGAAACATAAGGCGCTTTGAGTCCATAGGGGACTGGAAAGGTGATTGTGGGCTGGGGATTCAGATTGCTGTAAAGGTGTCTATGAGGCATCTAGATGTTGAAATCTGGAAATATCTCTATAGCAGCTTATAATTTGTAAGCTCCATACATACATTTTCAAATTATTTGCCTCAACTTCCCTTTGCAAATAGGCATAGTAATTCTAAGGGCTAGTTTCTGACATACTATCACATTCAAATGGATAGAACTATTACTATCTCAATTTTTTCAGATAAACTATAAATTGAACATTCTCAAGGTCACACAATGGAGGAGGTGGGACTCCCTATCTAGTGCTCATTCGCAAAGTTTTCCCTCAAAGACAAGCTCCTAGCATCCAGAAAATTTTAGTTCATTTCAGGAAATAGAGCACATTCCAATACCATATTCTACAGGCCTACTTCCCATAGCTGATTTAGTTTTTCTTGGTCACAATTTCCATTCTCTCAATCACTAATGGATCACTGCTATGGCTGCCTAAAGGCCCATGTGCTGAAGCTTGAGATGTTGAGGTGGTGCTCCCTTTAAGAGGCAGGGCCTAGGGGAAGGTGATTAGGTCACGGAACTGGGGAGTGAACCCAGAGCCATTCTACCTCTAAGCTACACCCCCATACCTTTTTATTTTATTTTTTTATTTTGAAACAGGGTCTCACTAAATTGTGGTGGTCATTGATAAGTTGCCAAGGCTGGTGGTGAACCTGTCATCCTCCTGTCTCAGCCTCCCAAGTACTGGGACTATAAGCATGCACCACCATACCCAGCTGGGAGTAACACCTTCTGAAGGGATTAATGTAGTTCTCACTGGACCTCCATTAGTTCCTTGAGAGCAAGTTGTTATAAAAGAGAGGCCTGGATCCTAAATCTGTCTGACCTCCTGCCTTACCACACCATCTCTTCCAGGTGGGTTCTCATAACCATTATGCCACCTACCATGAAGTCCTCTCCAAAGGCTGAACAGATATGACCACAAGATCCTAGACTTTCAGCTGCCAAAACTGTGAACTAAAGAAACCTCTTTTCTTTGTAAAGTAAGTAGCCAAGAATACTTTAATATATCAACAGAAAACAGCTTAAGATAATCAATCACTAAATAACATTCAGTAGAGTTTAAATGAAGCAGTTCCCAGAGTGAGTGACTCTCTTTTTAAAAACAAAGTTAGTTTTAGAATAGTATTAGATTTATAGAAAAGTTTGAAAGATGATACAGAGAACTCGCATATACCCCAGATTCTGTCTCCCCTATTAATAAAATCTTACATTTGTATGGTATATTTATTACAATGAATAAACCTGTATCTGCACATTAATATGAACTAAAGTCTATGCTTTATTCATATTTCCTTATTTTCCCTAATGACCTTTTTCTCTTCTAGGACAGCATCCAGGTTACCACAGCACATGCACTTTTCATGTCTCCTTAGGTCATACCCGGCCATGTCAGTTTCTCACTCTTTCTTTGCTTTTGGTAACTTCAACAGAAGTCTTTCTATCTGAGAGTATTCTCAGAATGTCTTTCAATTTGGATTTTTCATAGTTAGATATTGGTTATGAGTTTTGGGGAGGAGGACCAGAGGGGTAAATTACCATTTTCATTACATTATTTCAAAGGTACATGTTTGTCATCATGACTTAAGGAGGTGATGCTCACCTTGCTGAGATAGTGTTTGCCAGATTTCTATACTGTAAAATGACTCTATTCCCATACCTATCTATAGTGTGCTCTTTGTGAAGATGTTGCTGTGTACATTCTATGTTTAGGGGTGGGGAGTTGCGCACCACCTCCTTGATGGCAGAATACCTACATAAATTAGTTGGAATTCGTCCTGCAGAGAACATTTGTGTAACTTTGTTTTTATTCCTAAAAATTGATGTGATGAATTGTTTCACATGTATTTATAAAATGCAAATAATAATAACTACCCATATAGTGCTATAAACCATTCCTTTTATCTAATAACAGAGAAACAAAAGATATTTTGAGCAGCAACATGCAGTTTCATCCTTTATACTTTATGCTTTGACATACTACATCATGTTTATTTTTCTGTTTAAAATCTTGCAGTATCTTCTTGTCACTAAGATAGAACACAATGTTCCTGGCCATATAAAGGGCTTATAAGTACCTTTATAATTTCACTTTTTTTTTTTTTTTTTGTGGTACAGGGGATTGAACGCAGGGGCGTTCTACCTCCGCGCTATGCCCCCGGCCCTATTTTTTATGCTTTATTTTGAAACCGGGTCTGACGAAGTTGCGGAGGGCCTCACTAGGTAGAGAGAGAGAGACGGAGAGAGAGAGAGAGAGAGCGAGAGCTGAGGCTGGCCGCGAACCCGGATCCTCCGGTCTCTGCC
>PVJS01042472.1:0-17501 GCA_004027185.1 Glis glis | reverse complement strand
TTTTTTTTTTTTTTGGCGTTACTGGGGATTGAACCCAGGGGCATTCCACCTCCAAGCTATACCCTCAGCCCTATTTTTTTATTCTTTATTTTGAAACAGGGTCTCACTAAGTTGCGGAGGGCCTCACTAAGTACCTGAGGCTGGCCGCAAACCCGGATCCTCCGGTCTCAGCCTCCCAAGTACTGGGATTACAAGTGTGCGCCATCATGCCCAGCTCAAAACTCATTTTAAAACCGAAGCAATAGTTGGGCGTGGTGCGCTTGTAATCCCAGTACTTTGGGAGGCGGAGATCGGAGGATACGGGTTCACGGCCAGCCTCAGCTCGTTCTCTCTCCCTGTCTCTCTCTCTCTCTCTCTCTCTCTCTCTCTCTCTCTCTCTCTCCTCAGTGAGGCCCTCCGCAACTTCGTGAGACCCGGTTTCAAAATGAAGTATAAAAAATAGGGCCGGGGGTGTAGCGCGGAGGTAGAACGCCCCTGGGTTCAATCCCCGGTACCGAAAAAAAAAAAAAAACCAAAGCAATGAGTTGTATACAAGAGATCCCTAATTCTTTGGTGAAAATAAATTGTATTTCAAAAATTAACTTTTATCTTTGAAATTAAAGCTGATAAGAAATTTTTTAAACCATTAAAGATATATTTCAAATTAATATTTCAAATGTTAATTACTACATATTCAGCAACCATAAACCAAATAAATGAGACGACACAGGAGGAATTTAATCTTTGGAGCTTAGGTGAACTTTCCTACGTCTCTTATTCTCTTTGCTCCATGGTATCTCTAGTTCTTTTTTCTTTTCTTTTCTTTTTTTACAGTTTCCAACTGCTCAAAATGTAAAATTTAAGTCATATACATTTTTAATGATTAGTCAAATTTTATATTTCTTGCTAAAGTGAAAAGATATGTGTTGAAATTTTTAATGTTTTTCTGTCCAAAGGGTTTAAAAATAAAAATTACTATGTACTTGCATGTGGCTTAAAATTGACTGTTACATTCATAACAAACATGCAACTGTATCTATTATAGAATTTATTTATTAGAAATTAAAGTGCTAGCTGGGCGTGATGGCCAGCACCTGTAATCCCAGTACTTGTTAGGTTGAGACAGGAGGATTACAGTTCCAAGGCCAGCCTCAGCAATTTAGTGAGAACCTCAGCAATTTAGCAAGACCCTTTTTCAAAATAAAAAATAAAATAGGACTGGGGTGTAGCTCAGAGGTAGAATGCCCCTGGGTTCAACCCCCAGCAGAGAGAGACAGACAGAGACAGAGACAAACAAAGCACACAAGCTGGGCGTGGTGGTGCATGGCTATACTCTCAGTATTTCGGAGGCTGAGACAAGAGGATTGCAGGCCAGCCTCAGCAATTTAGCAAGGCCCTCCACAACTTAGACTCTGTTTCAAAATAAAAAATAAAATAGGGCTGGGGGTGTAATTCAGAGGTAGAATGCCCTTAGGTTCAATCCCCAGTACCACAAAAAAAAAAAAAAGTCAAATCTCTAGTAAAAGAAGAATTTAGCTTGGAGCAAAAGACCATACTAATGTCACATTTTCCAGGAAACATTTTCTTAATCTTAGCACCTTTTAAGGCTTCTGCCTTTATAGCAGAATTCAGCAAAAAACTTTCAATTCTTAAATGTTAAAGTAGTATTGATCTGACATTATTATAGGTGTGAATGGTATTCTTCAGGTATTTTTATCAGAGGTTGCTGGCTCTGGAGGCCAGTTTAGAAGCTTTTATTTCCCAAAGTATTTAGCATTCACAGGATCTTTTTGTGTGATCCAGAGATTTTTGATGATGCCTATAATACGCCAATATTGAGAATTTTTAGAATATTGGAAATATACATTAGCATGAGTTTCAGTTTTATCTGTCATTATACTTCCAATTTACTAGATAAAATTGGACCCTTTTTTATTATTGCATTGTAATCATACATCTTTATGGGTTTCAGGATGGTAGAAGTATACATGCACACATCGGAAAATTGGACCCTTTTACATCCCCTCTCCTTTTATAAAATCTTCATGACAGAAAATTATTCCTAGTAACCAACTTCATTTGTTATGAAGACATAGGGTTAAGTTCTTGGCTAAAATCTCAAGACCTTCAAATATTGCTTAAAGATTCTTAGAGGTAGTAGCGTATAGATTGCAGACTCAGAAAGACCTGGGTTTTTATCTTGGCTCTGCTATTTAACTTCTGTTAGCGGTAGATATTTTATTTGCAAGCTGGACACAATGTTGCTTGTTTTATAAAGTAGTTGTGAAGATTAAATTAAGATCATGTGCATTTAATACAATAGTGCCTATATCCAATAAATGGTAGAAATTGCTAGAGCTTGAGTTATTCAAGTATTACCAATCATACATATTTAGTATTGATGAATATAGTTAATAGGTTCCTTATATTCTTCATCAGCTACAAAGTACAAAACAATGTCTTCTGTCAAGTGCTTTCTCAAATGATTTTTTGAATAAATTGGGCATAGTGATACATGCCTATAATCCCAGTACTTGGGAGGCTGAGACAGGTGAATTGCCGGTTCGAGGCCAACCTCATCAATTTACCAAGATCCTTTTTCAAAATAAAAAATAAAGCCAGGCCTGGTGGCACACGCTTATAATCCCAGTACTCGGGAGGCTGAGAAAAGAGGATCACAGGTTCACGGCCAACCTCAGCTACTTAGTGAGGCCCTCCACAACTTAGTGAGACCCTGTTTCAAAATAAAGAATAAAAAATAGGGCTGGGGATGTAGCTCAGAGATAGAATGCCCCTGGGTTCAATCCCCAGTACCACAGATAGGTAGATGGTAGGAAGGTAGGTAGGTAGGTAGGTAGGTAGGTGGAGAGAGAGAGAGAGAGAGAGAGAGAGATGGGCAGGCTTGGTGTTGTAGCTCAGAGTTAGAATGCCCCTGGGTTTAGTCTCCAGTACCACTACCCTCTGCCAAAAAAAGAAGCATTCAGAGGAAGTTTATGAGCACAGAAAAGCAATGATATTACATGGTTTCTGTATCTGTTATATCTATCACCACAATAATATTGGATAATAAACAACCACCAAACCTCAGTAGCGTACAACCCTAAGCATTAATCACTTGTGGAATGAGCTAGAGATTAGCTAAACTACTTTGCTGATCCTGGCTGGACTCATTCACATGTGTGGGGTCAGTTGGCTCCCTGTGTCTCAATCTCCAGCAGCCTAACCCAAGCATGTTGCAAGGCACAAGATCAAAAGTAGAAATAGTACAAGTACACTTCCAAGCTCTACGGATTACAGCTGCTAACATTCTGTTAACCATAGATCACATTGCTGAATTCAGAATCAAGGGATGAAAAGTACATTCCGCCTCTTGATGGGAGTTGCTGCAAAGTCACATTGAAAATGACATGGTAGAGAGAGAAATGAAGAACTGGGGCCATTGATTACTGGCTTTTTACACTCAGCTTCATACATTTATTCTTAATATGAAAGCACATTGTCCTTAAAACTCTTTGACATTCTGCTTTCTTTTTATTTTAGATTTAGTCCCTCTTCCTCACAAGTGAGAATATCACTTGGCTGGAATTTTAACCATTAGCATAGCTAATTGAAATACAAGTTTGGCAGCAGGGCAGGGGGATCTTTTATTGGAGGATTTTTTCTTTTTTTATGTATTTTGTTATTTTAAAATTAAAGTTAAATTGCTTTTCTTACATATTAGCAGCTATTTCCTACTAAGTGGGGATTTAAGATGTGGAAAAAATGTACTTAGATTAACTTCTGATGAGGATTATGAGAAATATCTTATGTAGTTCTGTTTGATCATATTTGATGAAATACTTTTGTCAGTTTCTGGGAATATGAACGTGACATTTTCTACTATTCTACTCTCTTATTTGGTATCTACTTTCAGGCAGTTTTTAAAAATATCATATCCTTCATGATGATACTATAACAATTTTGTAGTTTTAGGTTAGTAGTTATGTAAAGTTGTTAGTAATGTTCTTTGAAATTTTGTGTTTTCCAGAAATAGCCAGGCAAGCAGCACAAATAAAGCTTTTAAGGAAACTTCAAAAGCAGGAGCAGGCTCGGGTTGCCAAAGAAGCTAAAAAACAACAAGGTGGGTGATTTAAATGATGACATAAATTTGAAAAGTGAGTGTTGGGGAATTCATAAGAGTCTTCTCTTCTTTATTGTTTATCTGCTGATAATCTGTGCTTTGGTTTCTCATCATAGCAATAATGGCTGCTGAGGAAAAACGAAAGCAAAAAGAACAGATAAAGATTATGAAACAACAGGTATGTTTATGCGTTGGAACTGATTTTTAAAACATGGTCCTAGCCAGGAGTGGTGGCGCACGCTTGTAATCCCAGTACTTGGGAGGCTGAGACCGGAGGATCCGGGTTTGCGCCCAGCCTCAGCTATTTAGTGAGGCCCACCGCAACTTAGTGAGACCCTGTTTCAAAATAAAGAATAAGAAATAGGGCTGGTGGTATAGCCCGGAGATAGAATGTCCCTGGGTTCAATTACCAGTACCGCAAAAAACAAAAAAACAAAAAAAACCCAAAAAACATAGTCCTTATTTTGAGGATATATTTATATATGTACATGATTTTAATTTTGATTTTTAAAATATATATTTCACATCAATGTTTTGTGTTTTATTTAGAACATAGTCATCTTCTATTAGTTAAAATTTTACCTCATTTTAAAATCAAGTCTTTTATGTCCATGTTTTTGTTTTGTTTTGTGGTGCTGGGGATTGAACCCAGACCCTTGCATATGTTAAGCAGGTGCTCTACGACTGTACTTCCAAGTGTAAAAAATAAATGATTATCAGCCTGGCATGGTGGCACATGCCTGTAATCCTAGTGACTCAGGAGGCTGAGGCAGTAGAATCACATGTTCGAGGCCAGGCTTGGTAACTTATTGAGACCCTGTCTCAAAAAAATAAAAAGAGCTATGATGTAGCTCAGTGGTAGAGCACCCCTGGGTTCCATCTACAGTAAAAGAAAAACAGGGAGTTGGGGAAGGTTACCAACAGAGAATTTGTATTAAGTATTTTAGTATCTTGGTAGACTTTGAATACGAGTTGACATCCTGGACAATTAGCAGGCTTTTTAAATTAGTGTGTATTAAATTAAAATTGCCTTGAACTTTCAAATTTTTAATATGCTTTTATTGGTGCATTATAGCCTCACATCATAATGTAAATCATGTTGACAGTGACATACATGCACACAATACTTAGTGCCCCCCCCACCCAGCTGCCTCCTCATCTCCCCCTTCCCCACACAGAGTACTGAGATTGACATTGGTATTTTCACATATGTATACATAGCTGATGGTAGTAATTCCTTCAATGAACCTCACTCTTCCCCCTCCCCTTCCCCTAGACCACCTCCCTGGCTCCACTGAGGTTTCTCATCCATTATCTTTAGTCCCTCTGGTATCCCAATTACTCTCTAGCTTCCGTATATTGGAGAAAACATATGACCCTTTATTTTCCGTGATTGGCTAATCTCACTTAACATAATGTTCTCCAGGTCCTTCCATTTTCTTGCAAATAACATAATTTTGTTCTTCTTTATTGCTAAGTAGAATTCCATTGTGTGGATATCCCATAATTTTGTAATCCATTCATCTGTTGATGGACACCTAAGTTGGTTCCATAATTTGGCTATTGTGAATTGTGCTGCTATGAACATTGGTATGCATATATTACTGTAGTTCTCTGATTTTGTTCTAAAACATTTAAAATATTAAAAATGAATTCAAGAGCCAGGCATATTGGCACATGCCTGTAATCCCAGTACTTGGGAGGCTGAGACAAGAGGATCACTGGTTTGAGGCCAGTCTCAGCAACTTAGTGAGACCCTGTTTCAAAATAAAACATAAAAATAGGGCTGGGGTGTCGCTCAGCAGTAGAATGCCTCTGGATTCAATCCCCAGTACCACACACACACACACAAAAAAAAAGATGAATTCAAGTTGTATAGAATAAAGTTTGCCCTTGGTTTCTGAACGCTTTCACAGTTACTTAAAAACTGCTACTGCAAAAAAAAAAAAGAAAGACAAGAGCCTTATTTTAGCATATTCAGAGTTCTGTCTTATATCTACTATATCCCTTCCCTATGGGGTTTTCAAAATTAAGTTTTGGGTAGGTGAAGTAATTTTTAAATCCTTAGATGTAAAATATTAAATGACAAGGTATTCAGCCTCATTTAAGATTGGAGTGTATAAACAACTCTTCCCTCTCTACAATACTCATGTAACATTAAAGCAGAAAGGAAGTGGTGGGCAAGTACTATTCTTTAAAAATAATTTTAAACAGTAAGTAGTTATTTCTGAGTATGACACGAAATCAGTTGTGTTACTATGTGAATAGCTGCTAAATAAATGGCTTGGGTTTGATTTGGTGTAAAAGCAAGGTGACTAGAGAGGAGAGAGTTGGGTTTTAGGATTTAGAGTTTAGAGTTTCAGGCAGGCTAGAGTTAAATATAGGCCTTGATACTTAATAGTATTGTGACATTGGACTAATTACTTAACTTCTAAGTCTCTATTTCTTCCATTGTACAGGAAGATAACTCCAATATGTGAGGATTAAATGAGATGATGATGCCTGGCACCAAACAAATTCTGTTTTGTGGGGTGTTTTTTGCGGTATTGGGGATTGAACCCAGGGGCATTCCATACCTCTGAGCTACACCCCCAGCCCTATTTTTTTGTTTTGTTTTGTTTTGTTTTAAACAGGGTCTCACTAAGTTGAGGAGGGCTTCACTGAATGACTGAGGCTGGTCGTGAACCTGCGATCCTCCTTGTCTCAACCTCCCAAGTACTGGGATTATAAGCATGCACCACCATGCCTGGCTTCAGTTTTTTTAAAAATACATGTAAAACATCAAACTGTACCGCATATAAGTTTTACCATATCTTAGAGCAGTCAATTGTAAACTTGAATTCCTTCCATAGTTTATTATGACTGCCAAACATTGTAAGATTGACTTGAGGAATGTATTTGTTCTTATTATAAATATTTACTGAATAGTTTATGTCTATATAAAAATAACTTTAAGCCAGGCATGGTGGCACACGCTTGTAATTTCAGTGCTTGGGAGGCTGAGACAGGAGGATTGTAGGTTCGCAGCCAGCCTCAGCTACTTAGTGAGGCCCTCCGCAACTTAGTGAGACCCTGTTTCAAAATAAAGAATAAAAAAATAGGGCTGGGTGTGTAGCTCAGTGGTAGAATGCCCCTGGGTTCAATCTCCAGTACCGCCAAAATAAATAAATAAATAAGTTTATATCTCATTTTAAGTAAAATATTAATATTTTTGTTATACTTTTTTTAATAGCTTAGCCTTTTTTGTGTGTGTGTTGGGGATTTAACTCAGGGATGTTCTACCCCCAAGCTACACTCCTCAACTCTTTTTATTTTGAAACAGGGTCTCTCTAAATTACTAAGCATAGCCTCAACCTGTGATCCTCCTGTTTCAGCCTCCCAAGTACTGGGATTATAGGTGTGCACCACCATGCAGGTTTAGTTTATTCTATTTCATATTGACTAAAGATCCATCAGATCCCATTGGTACTTTTAATTAATTAACTAATTAATTAATTCACTTATTTATTTATTTATTTATACTGGGGATTGAACCCAGGGATATTCTACCTCAGAGCTACACTCACAGCCCTTTTTATTTTTTGTGTTGAAACAGGGTTTTACTAGGTTGCTGAGTCTCAGTCTCACTACATTGCTGAGGTTGTCCTCGAACCTGTGATCCTTCTGTCTCAGCCTCCCAAGTACTGGGATTATAGGCATGTGCCACCATGCCTGGCTCCCATTAGTACTTTAAATTCAGATTTATGATCCTAAAGTATTAAAGTGGCTGCAACCTAAATCCACATGGTCTTTGCTGGTCATTGAAAAAGCCTTAGGCTCCAAAGCTTTCAGCAACATTACTGGAGATGAACTGCTCTTAGATATTTATCAAGGCATTTATCTGAGGCTAATCTCAGAATACCATCTGACTATTATTTCCTACAAAGTGAATCAAAATATAGAATAGTCCTATTCATACAGTTTGTTATATAATGACACATTTTATTTATGTGTTTATTTTTTACTATGGGGCAGGATGTCTTGCTATGTTGCCCAGGCTGGCCTTGTATTTGTAATCCTCCTGCCTCCACCTCTGGAGTAGATGAAATTATAGCTGTGTGCCATCACTCCTGGATATATTTTAAAGTCAGTATTAAGTGTAGAATAAAATAATAGCATGTGCTTCGCATCCTTTGGATTATTTTTTTTTCCCACCCAGTAGGCCAGAAATCTAAGCAGAGAACTCCCTCCCTCTTTTTTTCTTTATTAGGGTGCTGGGGTTCAAACCCAGGGCCTTATGCATGCTAGCTAAGCACTCTACCACTGACCTACACCCCTAACCCACTCTCCCCACTACAGAGCCATTGAGGCAGTTTTCTGGAAGATTGCAGACGTATTATGATGAAGCCGGAGGAGCTCAGGCATTGGAATCTGAGCCAGGCTCAGAAGGCAAGACATTTACTGTCTAGAAGCCTCAGTTTTTACTTTTATGAAAAGAAGATAATTTCATCTTTTGTAATTTTTATGAATAAGATCCTATAAAGTATTTAAAGTGGTGATCTCAGTGGCTATAGGTACTCAATATTATAAGGTTAACCTATATTATAATTTATAAATAATATTTATCTACATGCTAATTACATCACTACCAAATATATAGTATATATAAATCACTTGGACAGTTAAGATAAAGCTTTAGGCTGAATGTATGATTTGAGGGCATACCACTGTAAAATCTTAGGAGTGACAAGAGCAGAAAAATTAGGTCAAGAGTGTGCTTTATTTAGTTCTCAAGTTCTAATCCAAATAAATGCTTCAGTTATGGATTAAACACACTTAAGACCTGGAAATGATAGGAAAGGTGACTTGGGTCTTTAGTTTTGGTAAGCTATAATTAATATTTAACACCAAGAGAGGATCACCAACAGCAAATTTGTAGAATGTGATCAGTTTTCTGAAATCAGAGCAGTAATTCCTAAAATCTCATTATCATGCATTAGACTCCCTGTACAAAATCAATAACATCAGTGTGCAGAAAAAGAAATAAGTATTTAGTATAGCTTTAAAAGGTAGAACTAGCATCTTAATACTGAATGAAGTATTGTAATATACAGTAGTATCAAATGTGTTCTAGAAATTCTAGGACAAAAACAATTTGAAGTAGGAAATTTCAGGTATTTTTCTGAAAATTATGCATTTATTCTCATAAGTGCCAATTTAGGACTTCTTTTTTTTTTTGTGGTACCGGGGATGTAACCCAGGGGCATTCTACCTCCAGGCTACACCTCCAGCCCTATTTTTTATTCTTTCTTTTTTTTTTTTTTTGCGGTACCGGGGATTGAACCCAGGGGCGTTCTACCTCCGCGCTACACCCCCGGCCCTATTTTTTTTTTATGCTTTATATCTGAAACCGGGTCTCACGAAGTTGCGGAGGGCCTCACTAAGTAGAGAGAGAGAGAGAGAGAGAGAGAGAGAGATCGATCTATCAATCGATCGTGCGCTCGCGCATGCGCGCTGAGGTTGGCCACGAACCCGGATCCTCCGGTCTCTGCCTCCCGAAGTACTGGGATTACAAGCGTGCGCCACCACGCCCGGCATAATTTAGGACTTCTAAAAAGAAGTTATGAACATAACATTGCTAATAATGTATGTATAGTATAGAAAGTAATTTTTAAAATCACGACATAAGTTCTTATCAAAATTTAGCCAATCACTAAATAAAACATAAACAGAAGCCAGTTCATTAAATTTAGACATTGTAAAGCCAGTAATCCCAGTACTTGGAAGGCTATGACAGGAGGATAGTAGGTTCAAGGCCAGCACCTCAGCAACTTGGTGAAAATCCTAACGAGACCCTGTTTCAAAACAAAAAATAAAAAGGATTGGGGATATAGCTCAGAGGTAGAATGCCTCTGTATTCGATCCCCAGTATGAAAAAAACTTAGACATTGTGTATACCAATTATGTTACATAAATAATTCACTGGATTGTTAAATTGGAGTTAATCCATTTTTTAAATGTTACATATTATTTCTAGATGACTTATTGAGTTAGTTAAAAAGCAGTATCAAGCCGGGCAAGGTGACTCATGCCTGTAATCCCAGTATCTGGGAGTTTGAGACAGGAGGATCGCAAATTCAAGGCCAGCCTCAGCAATTTAGTGAGATCACGTTTCAAAATAAAGTAAAATAATATAGTGTTGTTGGTGTGGCTCAGAGGTAGAACACCCCTGGGTTCAATCCCCAGCACCACAGAAGGGAGGAAGGGAGGGAAGTCATATTATTATGTTATTCAACATGTGACATAAGAAATTTTAGAATGGGCCGGGCTTGGTGGCGCATGCTTGTAATTCCAGTACTTGGGAGGCGGAAACCTTAGGATCCGGGTTCGCAGCCAGCCTCAGCTACTTAGTGAGGCCCTCTGCAACTTCGTGAGACCCAGTTTCAAAATAAAGTATAAAAAATAGGGCTGGGGGTGTAGCTCAGAGGTAAAACGCCCCTGGGTTCAATCCCCAGTACCGCAAAGGAAAAAAAAGAAAGAAATTTTAGAATGGAAGTTATTGTTAATCTAGTACACATGTAGTGTCACTATATGCTTTTTAAAGCATTTTTATTTAATCATGACAAAGATGAGAAAGGGCTAGGACCTCATTCCTTTTTTATAGAAGAACAGTTATTTGTTCAAGATTATTCAATAAGTAATAGTAACCCAGAACTAGCCTTACATTTTCTGACTCTGGAGACACTATTTTTTTCTACTGTTCTATCCTGTGTTTATTTCAAATTAAGCGTTATTTGTAATTGCAAATATTTATAAAGATTCTCAGGCTATGTGAGTTTAATCAGCTTTACCTGGCTTCTATATATTTATTTAGCATTTAATTTTATAAATTATGAGGAATTTTATAAAATCATACCAATTTAAGACATAAAATATATATGATCTTCTAATAAATAATTAAATTTTTATATCCAACCTGGATAGCCTTTGATAATTTTGTGCTTATATCTTAAATTATTTGATTCCAGTTAAATATTTTTACCTAGATATTTATTTCATTATCTTAAATTATTATATTTTTTTCTACAGGAGAAAATTAAGAGAATACAGCAAATCAGAATGGAAAAAGAACTTCGAGCCCAGCAAATTCTAGAGGTAGAATTCTTAAATTTAATATAACTAAAGAAATATAGCCATATATTGTAAAGTTTCCAAGAAATACAAATTTTGCCTACTTGTTCTTTCACCCATACAAATTATTATGTCCATCAGAAATTCTCTTTAAACATAATGCATAGAGTAGAACTTCTGAACTTTATTTAGCAAGCTCATCTCATACTAGCAGTAAAATGCTAGGAAATGAGACACAAGAAAAAGGAAGATGTGTGAGAGGCCAATATAGTTGTCATAACGTTCATGTGCTAATAAAACTTTTGTTCCTTTATTTTAGAAATGTCATAAAGGCTTATAGTCATGTATTTACTTTTGATTTAGAAACAAACTAAAAGTAAACATTCTAAAAGTAAAATTAAATTTTAAATGCAGAAACAGTTTTACTCGTCGGGTTTGCTCATTTCTAGCATGCATCTCTTCCCTGCAAGCTGACTAGAATACGGATAGAAGACATATGTTGGCAACAGCAAAATAACAAAAAGGCAGCAAGGGAAAAATACAGAAGAACTCCAACTAGCATATACCGGAACTCAAAAGCCTAGCAAGAGTTTGTAATCTTTTACTTGAATAGCAAGCAATTTTCAACACCTTAATAGCCCAAAGGCATTACTCTATCAAACTGTGCAGTATAATAACTGATGTTCAAAATAATTGCCCTGAGTCATCAAGAAAAAGCCAAATTATGTTTAGTGTACTGTGTCTAAACAGGCATATGTCTCAAAATTATTTCCATCTAACATAGTGAAAATAAAGTTTTAATGTTTAAAATTATTATAACCTCTCAGCTATTCAGGAAACTGCTGCTTTATTCCCTGAGGGCTCCAGATAGCTGAGGTTTTCTATGTTAGGGTTCTTTTTTCTCTTTTTTTTATTTTTATTTTTTTTACCCTTCTAGAAATACACACATAATTCCTTATTCATTTCACATTAATTTTGAAATTCCCAAATCAAAAATACTTCTAATCTTAAAGTAAGTTAACAATTACTACTAGTTATGAAACTACTAGGTAGTTAATGACTTTAAGATTATGAAGCTTACATTTGAGAGTCTGCTTTGATAATCAAAATGTGCTTTATGGAAGATTTATGTATTTCTATTCTGTTAAAAAAAGGAACACTTTAACCACAATATACAGAGATAGAGAAAATCAGATTTAATGCTTTTTCTAATGGTAGTAGTCAAATAATAGATTTTTTCTAAAATTTCAAGTATTAAAAGAAATTTCATAAAAAGTAACATGTACACTTTAAATGTTACTGATTAATTCTTGAAATAGTTCTTATTTATGTTTAAATCTATCCTGTTTTCTAAAATTTTAGAGATTATATTTCTTTTGAAATGAGAAAATAATGCATGACACAATCATTTTTATGTGATTTTTAAGATAAAATAAACACTCAATTATTACAGATTTTCAATAGTGTGTAGAAGATAAGAATAGCTGTCATATTCTTATGAATTTAAGAATATTTTGTATATCCTAATGCTGATCTTTAAATAAAAATAAAATTGGTGTGTTAAATACGTTATCTGGGGGAAAATATGTAATTGTCCACATATATGTTACATATTGTTTTGTACCTTGTGAGGCATGTAGCTTCATTTCAAGTCTGAGATAATTTGCAAGTTGTAGTGGTGTTGTTGCATGACTTTGAGACCTGTTTTGCATGCACAGGCTAAAAAGAAAAAGAAGGAAGAAGCGGCAAATGCCAAATTATTGGAGGCCGAGAAACGAATAAAGGTTAGTTTAGATGAGAATCAGAGTTTTTATTTTCCGAAAATAAAAACTATATGTTATACCAGCATCAATTATATGAAAAAAGTAGCTTTCCTCAAAATGATTACCTAAAAATACATTTAGCATATACCCAGTGTAAACGTGTGCTTTTATTTGTATGTATTTGTATGTATTTATGTATATTTTTATTTCATTATACAGGCTTTATGTAATGCTTTGAGCTCTTTAAACAAGTTGACAGCAAGTCAGAAATACAAATTATTGCATAACACCTGTATATGGTTTTGCTTGATAAGAATGGTCCCCCAGAACTATTTTATGTGTCATTTATGTTTATGTTTCAAACTGTATCCCAAATCTGATTCTCCCTTCCTAACTTTTCTCTTTGTTGATGTTCAACAACTGTTTTATCTATTAAAAATGAAAAGGGTACAGAAACAAAAAGCTATCAGCTGCCATTTACTACTAATAAAATTAGCCATTGTGGATTATTGTAACTTAGATTATTTGGAGCTGTTTTGGTTTTGATTTCTCGGCATGAAGTATAAGAAAGATATTCCCTTTCCTCCCTACCCGCGGCTGTGTGAACCTAGTGGTGCTGGAAATAGCCACCACAACTATACCTTATAAAATCAGGAAACTTATTTTTTCTTTGGAAGGTAGGAGGGGGGTGGGGTGCTGGGGATGGAACCCAGAGCCTCACATATGCTAAGCTCAAATTTCTGAGCTGCACCCTCAGCCACTGTTTGTTATCTTTTCAACATAGACTTTCTTACTTTATTCTTTAGACTTCTACCCTTTTTAATGCCTACACTTAATATTAATTTCATCTTTTTTTTTCTCTTGTGGTACTGGGTAATTGAAGCCAGGGGCATTCTACCTCTGAGCTTCACTTTCAGCTCCTGGTTTTTTTTTTTGCGGTACTGGGGATTGAACCCAGGGGCGTTGTACTTCCGAGCTACACCCCCAGCCCTATTTTTTATACTTTATTTTGAAACCAGGTCTCACAAAGTTGCGGAGGGCCTCACTAACTGGCCTCGAACCCGGATCCTCTGGTCTCCGCCTCCCAAGTACTGGGATTACAAGCATGCGCCACCACGCCTGGCTCAGCTCCTGTTTTTTTAATTTTGAAACAGGGTCTCACTATGTTGCTGAGGATCTTGCAAAGTTGCTGAGGCTAGCCTTGAAACTGCAGTCCTCCTGTCTCAGCCTCCCAAGTGCTGGATTACAGGCATGTGCCACTATACCCGCCCATCTCAGATTTTACCTTTTAAAAATAGTGAAATTGGTGGCATTCCTAGAATTGTTTGCATTACGCCCCATCCCCCTTGGGATGGTGCTGTGAACCATAGGTGGGTATGGAAATCTCAATCCAATCACCACAGTCTTTGTCACTTTTATTCATAGAATTGAAACATGTTAATTATAGAATGCATTTAGGAGTTTATATTCAGAGTGGGGAGATTTCTAATCAGCTAGATTCAAGAGTTACAACATAATGTGTTAAAATATTTTTTAAAATACACATGTGATTTGCATCTGATATGCCGACAATCTAGTCAGTTCGATGAACGTGCTGTTGAAGTGTGTCATTCAGTCATTCATTGAATTTTGAGTTGAAATGTCTACTGAAGAAAGATCTTCACTACTATATCGCATAATTTTTATGTTAAGGAGTAGGTAGAACCATATGAAATTGAGTTGCCTTTTTGGGGGGAGGGTACTGGGGATTGAACCCAGAGGCATTCTACCTCCAGGCTACACCACCAGCCCTATTTTATATCTTATTTGGAAACAGGGTCTCACTTGGTTGCTGAGAGCCTCACTAAGTTGCCGAGGCTGGCTTTGAACCTGCAATCTTCCTGTCTCAGCCTCCCAAGTACTGGGATTACAAGTGTGCACCACCACGCCCGGGGAGTTGCCATTTTTTAAATTCATTTTTCTTTTTTATTGGTGCATTATGATTATACATAATAGTGGGATTCATTGTTACATATTTGTACATGCACATAACATAGTCAATTTCATTCCCAGTATCTTCCCTCTCCCTCCCCTCCTCTCCCCCACCTCCCCACCTTGTCTTTTTATTCTGTAATACTGGTCTTCCCAAACTCTTTCCACTTTTCTCTCTGAATTGCCATTTTGTAAATAAAAATACATTGAATATTGACAATTTTGTATGGTTCAACCTAATGGAAGACTATGTAGAATCTCAGAAACAGAACTTTTATACTTTTAGCATGTTCTAAATCTTCCCTAAAATTCATATATTAAAAGTTTTTTATTTTTAAGGAAAAAGAAATGAGAAGACAACAAGCTGTTCTTCTGAAGCATCAGGTCTGTATACATATGGTTATGCAACTATTGAAATGTACCTTTTATAATTTTGCTTAAACCTATTTGGGGGAAAATCTTCAAAATATTTTCTTTAAAATTTCTGATATAATTCCTGCTTAAGTTTTCTTTCATCTTATAGTTTATTGCCTTGCTTTGGTATTGGTGTCTTTTGGGGGGTTAAAAATTGGTTTTATGACTCTGTGATTTCTGTTTCATAATGTTGTGCCAACTCTTTCTACCAGGAGTTGGAGAGGCATAGACTAGATATGGTATGGGTATGTTTATTTTTGTACATCTAACACCGCATTGTGATTTGGTTGTGATATGGTTGTCATAGCAATGCATAAAGTGTAGCACTGGCTGCTGTCATATTACATACTGCTGCATGGCTTTACAGCACAGTGCATTGCATACATCTGCTTGTCTGTCTATAAAGAAGTATGATACATCTCCAAGATTTTTCACTGAATTGTGTGAGTCTTAAATAAGGCTACTGTCCAAAAATGTACATTACTGATGTCACAAGTAAAGTTGGATCACTATACAATTAGATACAACTGTGACCCATATTCTCCCATCATTCTAGATGCAAAACTTCCATTGAGTACAATGGGAATTTTGAGTTTATTCGATGAGAGAATATGAAATAGATTCTGGTTTCATAGACAAATTTTAGAAATAATTTTAGAAATATCCATTTGGGAGGGCCAAATATATTTTAAAAATCAATTAAGATATTATTTATATGTGATTTTTTATTTTAAAATAAAATGAGATTATCAAAGTAAGCTAGTGCTTACCTTATTTTCATACTGTACATTTCAGATTACACCTTTAGCCCATGGTGCAGCTTTTGTGGCTTTAAACAGTGCATCAAGTGGCAGACATCAGTAACTAGGAATATCCTATTTTTTGTTTGTTTATGTTTGTATATAAACCAAGACTAGTTTAAGTTTATAAATTGATATAAAAGCTTTAAAAAAAACTTTCTAATTTGTTGGTGGCTTATTGGATTTACAAAACGATTTTGTACTTACAATAAAACTAGCCAATTCTACAAAACATCATGTGAAATTGATTATAGATCAATTTCTGCCTGATATAAAAATTTACAAACAAATGCAACCTTTAGTGTAATTGGCTATAGTAAGTATTTGTGGTTTTTCTAATAGCAGATGTAAGGTAACTGACCTGTTCCAGCCAACCATTATGCTTTTTGTTCTGCCAGCTTTTGAAGGAGCATCACAACTGACCATAAGTAAATCTTGTATGCTTCTGTTTACACTGTCTCCATGTTCATTGCTTTACCTTTTTGCTTTTGACTGTTCTTGTATTTGCTTTCTAAACCTGAACTAAAACATGCACAGACTGGCCATTCTTGTCTTATATTTAGTATTTACTGTGACTTGTCTATAAATGCTAAACATGCTATACTGAGTTTTATTTTTTGTTGTTGTTGTTTCGTTGTTGTTTTCCATTTGAAAACCAAACCATTACCTGTGGTTGAGTTATTTTCCTAATATTATCTGGCCTAATAGGAACGAGAGCGAAGGCGACAACATATGATGCTTATGAAAGCTATGGAAGCTCGTAAAAAAGCAGAAGTAAGTAGATGTTTCTAGAAAAATATGACTGCATCAATTAATATTTTTCCCCGAAGCATTGCTCTTATAAATATAAATGTTTTCGAGTATGGATTTGTCCTGATTTGCTTTCATAAGCAAACCAAAGGTTAAAGATAGTATCTAAGTCTTAGAACATAAAAGAATGTAGGAAGGGTTCCAATGTATGTGTTAATTTTCCTGGGTGAGATTTTAATTCTTTTTTTAATGTGTTGAATGGTATTGGTTTGGATAAAAGTAGTTACTTATTACTGTAACCAGAGTGTCACAAAACTAATAGCATTCCTAGATGAGTCCTAGTATCCTAAATCGAACTCTAATCATTCCAACCATTGACTTTGAAACCATAGGGTTATTCTTTAGCATTCTATGTATAAAAGTAGGCATGAGGACTTCCCTTAAAGCAGACTTAGCTGGACGTGGTGGCACACGCTTGTAATCCCAGTATTTGGGAGTCTGAGACAGAAGGATCACAGGTTCACGGCCAGCCTCAGCTACTGGAGAGGTGTGGCTGTGTGTGTGTGTGTGTGTGTGTGTGTGTGTGTGTGTGTG
>PVJS01042471.1:0-17501 GCA_004027185.1 Glis glis | reverse complement strand
TTATCCTTTATTTTGAAACCGGGTCTCACGAAGTTGCGGAGGGCCTCACTAAGTAGAGAGGGAGAGAGAGAGAGAGAGAGACAGGGAGAGAGAGAGAGAACAAGAGAGAGCTGAGGCTGGCAGCGAACCTGGATCCTCCAGTCTCCGCCTCCCAAAGTACTGGGATTACAAGCGTGCGCCACCATGCCTGGCTTGAGATTTTGATTCTTTATAGATAAATATATGCAATGAAAATACTCATCCTCTTTGGTAATATCCGTTATACACTGTAACTTTTTAAACAAAGGCTCCCAAAGCAGTTCACGTACAGTGTCATTTACACATTAAGGACTTATCTGGATTGACTACTAATATTTACAGATGATAGATAAAACTATGTCTTTAGATGAACAATGGCCATAGCATTGTGATAGTACAGATAATTCAGGAAGAATAAATGAACTTCCACCATCTGGATGTTCAACGTAGTACCATGGTTCCGTCTGGTGTTTGAACAGTATAGACCATGAGAGAGGAAAGTCATTTACCAAAAAAAAAGAGGTGCCTTTGGGAAAAGCAGTAAACTATATAGAATGCAAATTCTTTTGGGTGCTATACCAATCACTAGTGCACAGCATTTCAGAGCTAGTCACTAAATAATGAAAGAAATGCTCTTCTAAATGTGTTGATTGATAACTCATTAAAAATTAAACTGTTCACAATGAGAAAAATCAGTAGATGATAACTGAATGTCTACTCCTAGTCATCTGTAAAAAGTCCCATAATCATACTCTATATCTGGGCTTTCATTTTTCTTTCTTTCTTTACTTTGGCACAGTGGTTATTATTTTTGAGCACTCACTGTAAAGTCTGACTGTGTTATACAGACAGAATGAATTATTGGGTTATTTAATCAGCATGAATCAACTGAGATTGTCATTGACTTTTTCTTTATAAAAAAGATGAAGTTTGTGCTATTTTTAAAGAAATTCCTCCCTATTTTTCCTTAACATAAAACCAATGTGAGCATATAGAATCTTAATCAGAAAAAAGAAAAACTCTTGCTGTATTTGAATGCCAAAATATAGCCAACAGAGCCTAAATATTCTCATATAGAATTTTCTGGATCCCTTAAGGATCTTCACAAAATATCAACATTTCACTTCTAAAGCATTTTCGAGTCTTATCCCTGAAAACTGGAACAATCTTTTATCATGTACATTCTTTCCATTCCTGTTACATGACTACATAACCCATTTATTTTTATATTCTTGTTTATGGACTCTATGCATTTTTAGGCATGCTATGCCAGTATTCTATAATATAAAATAGATTTGTATTATACATAGACATGATAAATTCAGTTCTCCCAGTGTTTAGCCAACACATCTGCAAATATTCTGAATCTTCCCATGTACATACAAGACTGCCATTCTGCATTCTTTAGAATGATGTCACATCTGGTGTGGTGGTGCATACTTGTAATACTAGTATTTGGGAGGCTGAGACAGGAAGATTACAGTTTCGAGGTCAGCCTCAACAATTTAATGAGACACTCAGCAACTTACTGAGACTTTGTGTCAAAATATAAAAAAAGGCTGGGGGTGCATCTTAGAAGTAGAATGCCCCTGGGTTCAACCTTCAGTACACACACACACACACACACACACACACACACACACACACGCATGCACACGCAATGTCACATACAGGTTCTGTACTATTGTATTTCTATGTACCTGACCTCCTAACACATAAATCATATGATAATTATTCTACATCCTCTTCTGCTCTCTGGCATACCTTGCTCCTCCTTTCTCACCTAATATAACATGACTTTATTGACTTTAAAAATACCTATACAATCAGGAGAAATTTTTTTATATTTCATTCTCTCCACCTTAAAATGCCACTCTTCTAAAGCTAGTTTCTTCCCATGATTTTGACTCTTTCTCAAACACTGTTATTCGTACTCCATAGCTTTGTTTCCTTCAAGGTTACACAACTTATTTATGTCTTTCAATTTTCTATTCTTGATGAATTTTATTCTTATAACTTGCAGATACAGCCAGGCTGCCTCTCTTGATTTTTTCAAAAACATATTTACTTGCTTCAATGTCTCACTCTCTCTTTTCCCACTCATGCTTCTCCAGGGCCTTTCACTCTTTCACACGGATGGTCCAGGAATCCACAACGACGATGAAGTGCAGACTGATGTCTTCCAAAGCATCCTGAAATTCCACTTGGCAAATACAACTGTCACTTCAAAACCAACAAGCCCCAAACAAACTCATGGTCCACCTCTCCAAGCGGGTTCTCTGTGAAATCATCGCTTAGTTTCATAACATCGATCACCTCTCTCTTTTCCAAGACTCAGACCCTCAGAGTCGTCTTTGCGTCCACATTCTTGGCCTCCATATCCGATGTGCCACCAACACCTGTAGGTTCTTCCCTTGGGAACTTGCTAAGTGGGTCCCCTTCTTTGTGGCCCCGTTACATCACACTACTTCAAACCGTGGGTTTAAGAGTCTTTAGTGTAGGTTTCAGCCCATCAGCCTCAAATCCAAACCACATTAATCATCTTTAGGACTGCTCTTATGTGACTTTCTCTTGCTGAAAATATTCCATTTTTCACACTTTTTGAAATGACTCTCACAAATCCCTGGCCTCGAATACTATAACCTTTACTTTAATGCTAAGTATTTTATGACAAAATCTGTCTCATGTTCAAAATTGTCTCTACTCCAACCAAATTTTTCAAAAGATTATCTCTTACTTATAAATTGAAATTTTAAAAACATATATGTCGATGGCATCTCTTATTTTCTCAAATTTGGTTACTTTTTTTTGCCAGCCATTCTATTTTTTCTTTTTTGGTACTGGAGATTAAACCCAGGGGATTCTATCCCTGAGCTACACCCCCAGCTCTATTTTATATTTTATTTTGAAATTGGGTCTCACTAAGTGGCTGAGGGCCTTGCTAAGTTGCTAAGCCTGGTCTCGAACCTGCAATCCTCCTTTCTCAGCAACCCAAGTACTGGGATTATAGGTGTGTGCCACCAAACTCAGCTATCAACAATTCTCTGTCTTGTTCAAGTCAGAGCTACACTCTTATCTGAGTATCCTCCTCTTCTACTAAGGCATGTGTTCAGGGGTGAAACTGTCCACTCCTCTGCCGCAGAGCTGGCTCATGCTTCATCTAACCAATTGTGATGTGATCCTCTCTCTCTTCACCTTGGTTAGTTTAGGCATCATCTTGGGATATGAGTCTACACAATGAGATTTACTGAGAAGAGGCTTCCAGGAAAAGTTTGCCTTGCTCTTACAAAGAATCCAAAAAGAAGAAAATCTATGTGTTTGTTCTCAGGATATGATTGCAAATTTTAAAAAATTATATGAGCTAATTTTATAACAAAGCCAGTCACCTGAGGATAGCAGAGCATAAAGGAGGAGTCCCTCCAGTTCTATACATTTGATGATATTAAGCTACTCAGTTAACCAACTTAAGAGCTGCCAAGCTCTTACATGTCTTGCTATTTGAGGTAAAAATTTTGCCTATTGTCTGTAATAGTTAGAAATGGATTTGTCTCCACGCAACTAAAAAGCCAACTTACAGCAGGTTGGATCAGACAGGAATTAATTTATCTCTGTTAATAACAAATTAGGGAGTTGTTGGTTTGGAGTAGATGTTGTGGTTGAACTTCAGTCTTCTTTTTGGCCATCTCTCCACCCTCATGCACATTCCTGGTTGCAAAATGGATGACTGTATACTTCCTAATATCACATCTGATCAAGGCACAGAAAGAAAAAGAAAGAGGAAAGGAGAAAAGAACATTTTCTACCCTAGTCTTTTTTTGCTGTAATTGTATGAAATAGATAACCTTTCTCAAATTTCTACATAGACCTCATGGGCCTCTTGTGACTGTAAGCAACTTTGGAGAAGATGGATTTTATTGCTGCTCACAATGACGTCACAAACAAAATAGTAGTTCTGTATTTAAGGAACAAAAGGAATGAACAGACCCCTAGCAGTTACTACCAGGCTGTTTAAACTGGTCCGGGAGAGGATTTCTCTTCAAGGTATCTTAATTAAGATATCTTCCCTTCTGCGTTCTCTGTAGCCAATCGTACTTGTCCTTGGATGTGTAACTCAAGTCCTATCTCTTCCTTTCCAGAGACAGCCATTCCTTGGGTGGTGTGTGTGTGTCAGGCACGTCCCAGCAGGCACAGTTGCTACCTTTCATTTGGAAGTCCATTACTTCTTTATTTTGTATTGTCATCTTAGTTGTTTAATGCTGAGTTATTATAAACATTTCTATGTGATCAGGTACTATTACAAAACTGCATTATATACACCATAAATGGTTCAATAAATATCCACTGAAAGTTGGATGATATGAAAACTTAGTAATATTTCCTGATAACACATATGTATCAGTTTTTTAAAAATACCAATTACTTTTAAAAATATCAGATTGTGATATTTTTCATGATCCCTTGAATGGACTTGAAGCATTACTAACATTCTTTTAAACAATGGGCATTTCCCCAGTGGTATGATATTTGGCCATGAGGCTGTATAATCAGGGCAAAAACTTGCATTTTACTTTGTTTTTTGTGGAACTGTGGATTGAACCCAGGAGCATTCTACCTCTGAGCTATACCCCCAGACCTTTTTATTTTTTGTTTTCACACAGGGTCTCATTAGGTTGCTGAGAGTATCCCTACATTGATGAGGCTGTCCTCAAACCTACAATCCTTCTGTCTCAGTGTCCCAAGTACTGGGATTAAGGCGTGTGCCACCATGTCCAGCCTCAACTTGTATTTTAAAAGAGATATTTCCATAGCTAATTATTTTTTAATCCCTTATGTCTGCATATTCACCTCATTTTAATGTGTGCTCCTGGAATATTGGTGTCCCTTCAAGTAAAAAATATTTTTCATTGTGAAATGGCTTATTGGTGCCCTGCACTGAGAAGGATTTTGAAGAGTAATTATTAGATAATTATGTGTGTCTATGTCATGAAAGGCAGAAGAGAAAGCCACACCCACATACTATACACCCCCGGACCAGAACACTGTGTACATTGAACATGAGTTGTAGAAGATAGCTTCTTTCCAAGAAAAAAGAGCACATGTTCTGACTTAATTATGAATTTATTTTAGAGATACTTGGTCTCATTACTTATAGACTATGTTTTTCTGCAATAGCAGGTAGAGATGCAAAAGAAAATTTTATAACCTACAGTAATAATTTAGTTATGAGGAATAGCTACATTTATTTTCTGATAGTACACAGGATGTGTAAGTGAGATAGTAACAGCAATTGACCAATTTCAAAAGAATATAAAAATAATGGAATGGAAGAGGATAACATTATTAATTCCAGAATACTGAACAAATATTTCATTTGATTCAATATATTCACTTAAGTTTCATAGTATTCTATAGGATGGAGGTTCTTATATCAATTATACAGATTAAGAAAATGAATCTCTAAGTATTTAAATGATTGCCCAACAAGTTGGGATCTTAATGAACATTTCAGGTTAATAACCATAAAAGCCAATTCATTTCTTATATTTCCATGAATATCATTTTGGAAATGCTATCATTTATTCTATTATTCATTACAGATTATCTGACTGCAGGAATATGGCTCTAATGCCTATAATACGTCCAGAAGACCATCAATATGAAATATTGATGAAGTCAATTTGCAGAATTAATATGTCTCCTATATGTCTATGTGGGCCTTGTGGTGCATTTTCTGGATGTGAACAAAATCTATCAAGAGATTTTAAGAAAAGTGACTATTTCATTTGACAACATATTGCTTTTATTTTAATGAATTTAAATATTTTCTGTAGTGGCCCATCAAAATTGTGGGTAACACTAATTATATATAAGCATGTAATTACTTCAGTTTCTGAAAATTAAAATAACACCTATGTGTTTTCCCATCAATACTTCAAATAGCCATGGGAACAATAAAAATCATGTAAGGCAGCCTGAAAGGGAACATTAGAGAGGCAAAAGATTTTAGGCACCATTTCCATTTGAAAAACCAATATACCCATCCACTCTTACATTTCTCAAGTCTATATTTATATTGCATGTACATATATGAGTATGTATGCATGTGTAAACACACACACACACACACACACACACACACACACTTCATTTGTAGTACCCAAGTACATGTTGGTAACTTTATTATTGACAGTATTTGTTATGTTTTAAAATCAGCCAGAAATGTTAACACTTACAATTAACTCATATAGGAAAACCCAAAGATTTTATATACTTTTTAATTATAAATTTGTGTTATTTTATTTTTATAATTTTATTGCTATATTGTAATTATTGAACATAGTAAGATTTCAAGTGATATATTTACATATACGCACATCACTGGTGCATTTTTCTCAGGATTCCAATCCACTCCCCCCTCCTACCTCCCCGTACATATTAGTGCGGTTGGTAGCGATACCTTCAGATATGAACATAACATTATTTGATCTATTTCCTTCCTCAAGCCTCCTCTTCCCCCTCTCCACTTTCACCCCAAATCTCCTTCCATTATTCTACTGGTCTCTCTCCTCTTCATCTGAAATCCCTTTTCATTCCTATTTTCTCTCTAGTTTCCACATATAAGAAAAAACATAACCCTTGACTATCTGAGATTGGCTGTTCTTAAGTTCCATCCATTTTCCTATAAATGACATAATTTTGTTCTTTATGGTTGAGTAAAACTTTATTATGTAGTAATACCATATTTTCTTCATTCAACTGTTGACAAAAGCCTAGGCTATTGTGAATTGTGCGGCTATAAACATTGGTATGCAAGTATTGGTATAGTACTCTAACTGAATTCTTTTGAAAAGATACCGAGGACTGTAATAGTTGGGTCACATGGTGATTCCATTCCTAGTCTTAAGAAACTTCCAGCCGGGTGTGGTGACACACTCCTGTGCTCCCAGTACTTGGGAGGCTGAGACAGGACAGGAGGATCAGAGGTTCCCAGCCAGTCTCAGCACCTTAGTGAGGCTCTCTGAAACTTAGTGAAACCCTGTTTCAAAATTTAAAAATAAAAATAGGGCTGGGGTGTAGCTTAGAGGTAGAATGCCTCTGGGTTCAATACCTAGTACCACAAAAAATAAAAAAGAAACCTCCATACTGATCTCCACAGTGGTTGTATTAATTTACAATCCTACCAACAGTGCATAAGAGTTTCTAATTCCAAACATCATCACCAGCATTTGTTACTGCCTATATTCTTGATGACTGCCATTCTCACTGGAGTTAGATAGAATCTCTGTGTAGTTTTTACTTACATTTTCCTGATTGCTAGTGATATTTAGCATTTTTTCATGTATTTGTTGGTCATGTTTATTTCTTCTTTTGAGAGGTATCTATTCAGTTCAACTCCCTTTTTGATTAGGTTATTGGATTTTTTTTGGTATTAAGATGTGAGTTCTTTGTATTTAGTTCTTCATATTTATGTTTATATTTAGCTCTTTATATTTATATAGTTCTTTATATTTCTCTTATAGTTCTTTTTATTTCTTTATATTTATATAGTTCTTTATATTTAGTTCTTTATATTTATTTTATTTTTAGTCCTCTATCAGAGGAGTAGCTGGCAAAGGTTTTCTCCTGTAGACTTTCTGTTGAGACTCCTGATTACTTCCTTTGCAGCACAGAAGCTTTTAAATTTGACACCTTCCTATTTATTGATTCTTGGTTTTCTTTTCTGTGCTTTGGAGGTCTTATTGAGGAAATCACTCCCAGTGCCTCCATGTTGGAAACTTGGGCCTATGTTTTCTTCCAGTAACTGCAAAGTCTCTGGTCTCATTTCTAGGTCTTTCATCCATCTTGAGTTGACGTTTGTGCAGGGTGAGAGGTTATTCTTCCATTTATTTCCACTCCTGTTATGTGTTTGGAACAACTTTCTAGAATTGAGCATCTAAATATGAATAAGACATGATCTTAGGCTTCAAAGACTTACTTTATGCTGTGGGGAAAAACTAGGGGAAAGGTATCAAAATACAATGTTCTAAACACATAGACCAATGGAATAGAACAATAAAATTACTACTATTATTATCATCATCATCATCATTATTATTATTATTTGTGATACTGGGGATTGAATGCAGGGGCATTCTAACTTTGAGCTAAAAACCTCCTCCCTATTTTATTTTTTATTTTGAAATAGGGTCTCACTAAGTTGCAAAGGGCTTCATTAAGTTTGCTGAGGCTTGCCGCAAACCTATGATCCTCATGTCTCAGCCTCCCAAGTACTGGGATTATAGGTGTGCGCCACCATGCGTGGCTAACATTATATTTTAACACTTTTTCCCTAGTTTTTTTTCTCCACAGTACAAAGTGAGATTTTGAAGCCTAAGATTCGGAATACATTCTGGAGCAAGTGAGGTTGAATCAGAAGCTCACCAAATGCTGCATGCTTGTCCCTATCACTCGGAACGACATTATGATGTGAGACTATACTGGGCCAATGAAATTTTACGTGATGGGTAATCTGGATTGTCATCTTGACTGGCTTATGAAACACCTAAGGTTATGGGTGTGTTGATGAGATGACTGGTTTACATAACAGCTGATTGAAGGGGAAGTCCTGCCCTGAATGTGGGCTGCATGGTTCTGATAGGCGCAGGACCTGGATAAAAAGGAGAAAGTTGCATGAATTCATGCATGCTTCTTCCTGAGAAAAGTGTGTCTACTCTCTCCTGGGATATCGGCCTTCAACTCTCCGAACTGGACATTCACTGTAATTTCTCCAGAGAATTCCCTGGCCTTTCTGTCTTGGACTGGGACTGCATTATTGGTTGCTCTGATTCTGAGACTTTAGCTCTTGGACCGCTTGACCAGCTGCTGGTTCCTCCGGCTCTCCATGTGCAGGCGGCCAGTTGGCACCACACTGCTTTGGACTGTAAGCTGATTTGATAAATCTCCTTTTACCATATACACATCCTGTGAGTTCCGTTATTCTAGTGAACCCTGACTAATAAATTATATTTTAAAGAAAGAACTCTGGTTTACTTGAGCTCTTGGAATGCTAGATCTTAGAATACTATCTACGGTAGAAGCCAGCCTCATTCTTTGATGACTGATGACCCTGTCCACTGTGGCTGCTGTGTTATATAAAGTGACACAGAATATCCCTGGAGGATGAGATGCCCTTGCAAGTAGCGCAGAGACCAGAGTACCAATATTTCAAAGTTGGAAGGAAAAAAGCTATTACAGAAGTGATTATTCAGTCCCATCACATCAGTTCAAATCACATTAATTAGAAACCAACTTTCTAGCCTGGATTGCCAACCCACAAATGTGTGGCACAAATGAAACTGCTATTGAGGCCCCTAACTTTTGGATCACTTGTTTGTAGAAAACTATAATTGCAATACGTAGCCTGTAAGTAGCAAAACTCTATGCAAAAGCTCGCCAGTTGGGATACATGAAAAAAATCACTTGGATTTAAAGATGCCTTATATTTTTAAATCACATATTTGATTTTACACATGACTTAAAAAGTTACTTGAATTAAAAAAAACAGAGCCCTTATTGACTTCTTTTTCTAGTGCACTGTAATTGATAAAATTAGTCACTAAACTGGATATTTATTTAATGAGCCCATTTCAGCCTCATTTATAAAATCAACCATTTTTTTGGAGAAAGGGATGGAAAAAGAAATGAAAACTAATAAAAAATGTAGACAGCTAGTTCAATTTCTGGCCATTATAATTCTGGTCTCCTCCACAGTTCTGCACAACTATATTATGGGAAATTTTTGTAATATGATTTTGCTACAATTTTCAACACAAAAATAAAAAGGATGAGAGGACTGCCATTTGGATATTTGTACAGAAAATTTGGGGAAAATGTTTCCACAATTCTAAATCGGTTCTAGTGCACGAAAAGAACATTTCTCCTCAGCCATCAGTGCCAATGTGTGTCTTTACTCATAAAGTGGAAATCTGGACTGGCTGCCTTACAGCAAAGCGAAACGCTTACCGCAGTGAGCTTCGTCAGACCCGTCGGCACAGTCCGCCTTGTAGTCGCACACGAGGTGGGCTGCGATGCACTTCTTGTTCCGGCACAAGAAGTCAGTGGCTTCCGGGCAGCTCTCAGACGTCTCTCCAACTACAGAAAGCAAAAACAAAGGCCGCACGTAGTCAAAATTTTCAGTACATCGGGAGACGCCTGTTAGTTGTTTTATAGACTCCACCCTATACAATTAAAAAAAAGTGTGATTTTAGGAAGCAGGTGAATTCCCTGAACTATTTTTGTAATGTGTCTGTAAATATAAAATCATGTCAAAATAAATAATTTTTTTTTTAAAAGTGTGATTTTAGCTGATGTGTTGGCACTCACCTGTAGTCCCAGTATTTGGGAGGCTGAGACAGGAAGAGTGCAGGTTTAAGGCCAGCCTCGCCAACTTAGCAAGATCCTCAGCAACTTAGTGAGACCCTGTTCCAAAAAAAATAAATAAAATAAAAAGGGCTGGGGGTGTGGCTCAGAGGTAGAATGCCCCTGGGCTCAATCTCCAGCATATATACATGTATGTATATGTATGTGTATGTGTATGTGTAATTTTAACAGTTGCTGAAGGTAGACTTCTATAGACAACTGGCCGTCTTTCCATCCCACCTCCAGTTGTTCAGCTGGTTTTCCAGAATCTACTTTCGGAATATTGTAATCACTCAAGGGCTGACCATTATTTAGTAATAAAACCGAGCTCCTGATGAAGGAATTAAAGATCCTTTATTGTCAGGTCCAACTTAGTTTTCCAGACTTATTTTCGGGACTCTTCTCATAAACGTCTGCAGTTAAATGTTCTCCTCTGAAGATTTCGAAACGATGCCTTTTGCTCTTCGTTTCTTTCCGTGCGTGTGTTTCCTTCTGGTGCCTGTGCACACCACTCCTCTGATGCACGGAGCTGTCCTGCGGGGCCCTAGGTCGCCAGTCCATCAACCCCAGACTCCAAGCAACTTTCTTCTACCCTCTGACCTTTCACTTTGACCACTGTGTCCCAGGTCTGACGCTCTTGGTTTCATGTCAACTAAGAACCATGTGAGTCCTACATTAGCATGTCATCCACTCCTTCAGATCTGTTTACTTGTCTGTCTGTCCCTCCACACTCTAAACTCTGCCAAAGCAATAGTTTTCATTGTGTTCCCATGGGCTTACCAGAGTACCTAATATAGAGTTGGTGCTTTGTAAGTAGAGATTATAATAATTAAAGGCATACTGGTTTCATTTAAATGGGGCTTAGAAAGTGGATTGACATAGAATATTCGAAGCAATTCATACATCTGAATCCCATCAATTAATTAATTTATTTATTGTGATACTAGGGATTGAACCCAGGGGCATCCTGCTTCTGAGCTACTCTCCCAGACATTTTATATTTTTTATTTTGTTTTAAAACTGGGTCTCATAGGTTACTGAGAGTGTCGCCATGTTGCTGATGCTGGCCTTGAACCTGCAATCCTCCTGTCTCAGCCTCACAAGTACTGGGATTACAGGCGTGTACCACCACACCCAGCTCAAATCTCATTTTAAATGTTATATAGTCAAATGATAATACTTTGTAGCCTCATAGTCACTTATATTAAAGTTTTGAATTACTTTTTAAATCAATTTTAGCAACTTAAATAAAGCTTAGCAATTTCTTTATTACATAAACTATTACAGGCTCTCAGCTGGTGTCCTGGGGTTGGGGTAAGGTTAGGCAGTATTTCCAAGAATGAAAAGATTAAAGCTCTAAAGACTTAACTAAAACTACATTTCTATAATCTTTGGGTCATCCCCTTAATACAATAACTAAAACCTGTACAATTTCCAGAAATAACTTTCTAGCAAAATTTAGTCTACATAGACATGAAGAATGAAAAGAAGATATCTAAGACAATAGCAAATATTTAACTATGGGCATCCGTACAATGAAGACTCAAAGGTCATTCTCATTGAGTGGTTTGGAAACTTGGCCACAGAGTTTTAATTAACACTAGTGAGAATTTACAGTTAACTCAGAGGCAGTCTACTGACAGTGTTCAGTGTGCAATTACACACATTGGAGATTATTTCATTCTTTCCACGCCATAGGATGTGAAGCTATATAATTATCCACAGGGGAAATATGTTTTGACTTTTATCTAAATAACCGGCTCATTAGTTCTTTAAAATATGACTAAAAGAGACTATATCTCTAAATGAAGCTTATTTTCCTTAATATAGAATTGTAAAGGCATAAAGAGAAATCAAGTCAGTGTTTAGAATTGCAGTAAATCAAGCATTAACTAGAATTGCTATTGCTATGGTATATTAAGTGCACCAGGAACATATAAATTAAAAAAAAAGAATCTAAAATTCTAGGAAAAGTAGATCTTCTTTAAGACAAGACTGTGGCAAATTGAAAAGGTAGATTTTCTTGGTGGGAGACTGTCTTGCTCATGTTTAGTCTTTATCCATTCCTTTATTCAGCCAAAATGATAAAAGCAATAACTATTTTCCTGGTTGACAAATATATGAAATGAAAGATAAGCTCACATATCCTGTAGTTGGTAACATAAGAGTGGAAAGAATATCAGGGTTCATAATAGAGAGGCAAAGATAATCTGGTTAGCAGAATATTGCATATAAAAAGCCTACGGTTGGTATTTATTGAGCTAAAAAAAGGGCTGATGAACAGAGACCTAAAATCCAAAAGGTACAGTATGATAAATCATCCTAGAAAGAAGGGATGACCCACAAACTGGCGTCACTATATGAAATGAATATTCATCCAGTAAAAGCATGAGGCATTCAGAGGACCAGTCCACTGTGGATTAGAACAAACTTAACCAGCCTGGAAGGATACCAGTTGAAGACTGGCTCCATTCTACTTTGAAACAGAATTTAGTTAAAGAAGTCCGTAACCCTATACTTTTCAATTGGATTAAAATAGTTCCCCTCCCCACAGGTTTTATTTTACTGAACCAGATATAATCATTCCATAGACTATATTTATTGGGCAAATACTTGTATCATCTTCTTCAAGAGGTGATATTCAGTATGCTCTGAGATTTCAGATTGTGAATTTCACATAGAAACCCAATTTAAGCACCTTTGTTTCTCATACACAATATAATTAATAATAATTATAACAAATGTAATAATATATATAATAAAATAATAATAATTAAGTCATGATGGTTGCAATAGATTTACTGGGTGGTAACCTAGGTAGGTGGGATGTAGCTGGAGGAGGTGGGTCCCTGGGGGTGTGGTGTTGGGGACTATACTTCTGTCTTTGGATCCCCTTGCTTGCTCTGTCTTATTTCTGGCTCTCATGATGTAAGAACAGAACACTTGCTCTTTCTCTCTCTTTGCTTCCCATGGCCATGTTGCATGCTCCACAGACCCAGCCTCACATGGACGCAATCTCTGAAATCTCCAAAACTATGAGCAAATAAGTTTTCCTTCCTCTAAGTTGTGTGGTCAGTTGTTTGGGATTACAGCAGAGAGAATGTTCACTAAGACATATACTATCCACAGAAAGGCTCTGAAAGACATAATGAGCAAACGTCCTACCCTTGAAGACCATGTTACTCAGTTGGTAAATCAACACACTTGGTGTGGAAATCAATTAGGGCTTCTAAACTGCTATCTACAAATGGAAGAATTAGTAAAATCCTAAAAAGAGAACTTCACAGTGGAATATGATAAGTCAGAAAATGTATGACGACTCCCAAATAAATACGAATCTAGATGCACAGAGAATATGAGAAGGTTATGCTATAAGTAAGAATTTTCAGTACCAGAGACTCAGATCATAATAAGTGAGCAAGGGAAAAGACAGGTATGTTGTAAACATAGGTATATTGCTCCAGGGAGTATCGAAGGTAGGCCTTTTGTTTCTCCAAATGCTTCCGGTTATTTATCTAATGTGACAGGTGAATGAGAACCTCTGAGATTTTAAAAATATTATAAATATATAGATACATTATGCAAAATGTAGGGAAAATCCTTCCCTTTTCCACAAGTACTTTCAGTATTTTGTTGAATTTTTTAAAGTTTTTACAATTTTTTACATACTTGTAGTAGCAAACACATATTTTCTTTTAGTTGGTACTTATATTTTTCTATTTGTTGTCTGACTTTCATATTCATAACTAACATCTACAAAAACATCGAGAACTGAATACACCTTAATTTCCTTAACAATTTCATTAATATTAAATTATTATAAAGGTTTCCAAAAATTATTTAAATTTATATAAACATATAAATTTAATTTTATATTTAAACAAAACTTCATTTAACTTTCCATAATTGGAAATATTTATTTGAGACAGGCTCCTAAAATGTCATTATTGGGTATACAAATGTATTGAAGATTTGAGTTTTTATGGGCTTTTCACAACTATTAGTAAAATAAATAGATTTTCACACAAGCTGCACTGATTTAAACAATACCCTGCAAGAGCATGAATATCACTGCCTATGACCTTTATCTTTTTCTTCTATAATATGATTCCTTATCAGTGTTTTAATATGCATGATTTTTCTATTTGTTTTACCTTGTATATTTTTCCTATAAATCATACATATACTCTATAAATTCATTTTACTCATTCAACTCTTTAATTAATTTAGTCTGACCCATTTGTTTTATTAAAATATTCCTTTCCAGACTCATACCATGGTGACAAAGACCCAGGTTGCCTGGTTTTAAACACAGTGTCCATTCTTTCCATTTCTTTGAAGGTCAGTTCATCAGAGGGACAATTCAGAAACCAAAAAAGAGGTTGTAGTAATCCAATCAGTCACTTATTTCTTTAAAGATTATCTCTGCTTTTTGCCTATTCTATCTTTTTTTCTGATACTCCTTTCATGCCCATGTTTGTATGTTTATCTATCATCTTCTATCATGTGTGGGAGGGTGCTGGGGATCAAACCTGGGAGCATTATTCTTCCAAGCTACATCCCCAGCCCTATTTTATTTTTATTTGGAAACAGGGTCTCACTAAGTTGCTGAGGCTGGCCTTGAACCTGAGATCCTCCTGTCTCAGCCTCCCAATCTTCAGTTTTATTTATTCTTTTTTCTCTCTGTTCTTTACCTTGGATAATCTATTAATTACTGATTCTTTCTTGTGTCACTTTGAATTACTACTGACCCTGTCTAGTGAATATTTACTTCAATTTTCCTATTTTACAGCTCCAGAATTTTCATTTAGCTCCCTTTTTAATTTATATCTCATATTGATATAATTCATGACACATTACCACTGTACATTACTTCTTTAAGACTGCTTTGCTTAGTTATTTGAAAATATATATAACACGTTCTTTGATGTCTTGTCTACTAAGTTTAACATTTGGGCCCTTGGTAGGCAGTTTCTGTTGCCTGTTTTTTTTTTATGTTCTTTGTTTTTGTTTCTTTTTTTCTGAATATGGATCACATTTTTCAGTTACTTTCCATACTTTATATTTTTTGGTTGAAAACTGGACATATTGGTTAATATATGGTAGTAACTATGGGTGCTGATCCCTCCCTGGCCCTGGGTATTAGGATAATGATTACCTGAAGAGTCGGGTAGTTTTTCAATTATAGTATACACTCAGTATTATTTCTTTTTTTTCAGGACCGAGGATTGAACCCAGGGGCATTCTACCTCTGGGCTACACCCCCAGCCCTATTTTTTATTCTTTATTTTGAAACAGGGTCTCACTAAGTTGTGGAGGGCCTCACTAAGTAGCTGAGGCTGGCCATGAACCTGCAATCCTCCTGTCTCAGCCTCTCAAGTACTGGGATTACAAGTGTGTGCCACCACACCCGGCTAGTATTATTTCTTAAAGTAGTAGTAGTGTCTTTCTTTAAGTCTCTGTTCTCTGCTTCTTGAACACCCATTAGAAAAGTGTTGGGTTTATTCATTCTGTCTTCAATGTCTCTCAATCTCTGCCTCATATTTTTTCTCTTTACCTTAATGTGCTGCATTCTGGTGAATACACACACATTTACTTAAAGGTTGACTATTAGTGTCTCTAATCTGTTTAACTTTCCAATTTTTTTTTCAGTTACAATTCTACTACTTTCTGGAAGTTAAATTTAGTTATTTTGGTGTAAAATTCTGACTACTTTTTCTCATGCTTTCTTTTTTCAGTTTTATGATCCCAATAGCACAAGGTTCCAATGGCATGAATCCACGCTGGCTTCTGCCTTGTCCTTTAAGTTTCAATTGCTCCAGAAATGTTAACATTAATTCGTTGTTTTGGAATTTCCATTCTCACATCTTGAACTACAGTATGTGTGGTGTGGCACAAGTTTAGGATTTGTCTTTTTGTTGTTATTGTTGTTCATTCTTTCCAAGCCTAAGGACAGACAACAAACTTCCCTGAGGCCTTCCTGATGTAGAACAAGTTTTCTGGTCCTAGAAGGGATGAGACTTTATGCAAAGGGCTGAGGTCTAGCTCTCTTGTTCTCATGTGGGACTAAAAAATCAAGCCCCAGATCGTTTATCCTATGTCTAGGACCCCAGATCCTTCTGAAAGTGAACCTTTGTCTATAATCTACTTTTTAACTACTTTTATTGGTCCATCGTAATTATACGTCATAGTGTGATCCAATGTGATATAAACATACATGCACACAACTCAGTGTGCTTCCCTCTCCATCTCACCCCCATCCCGGTACATGTTAGTCAAACTGGTAGTGATACCGTCATATATGGACATAACGTATTTGGGGTTTTTGTGTGTGTGTGTGTGGTACTGGGGATTGAACCCAGGGGCATTTTTACCTCTGAGCTACACCCTCAGCCCTATTTTTTATTCTTTATTTTGAAACAGGGTCTTGCTAAGTTGCAGAGGCCTCACTAAGTAGCTGAGGCTGGCTGTGAACCTGGATCCTCTGGTCTCAACTTCCCTAGTCCTGGGACTACAAGCGTGCGCCACCACGCCCGGCAGCATCACATATTTGAACTGCTCCCTTCCTCGATCCTCCTTTTCCCCATCCCTGCCCCATCCCCTTCCACTGTTCTACTGATCTCTCTCTCTGCATTTATGTGAAGTCCCTTTTATTATCTATTTTCTCTCTAGCTTCCACATATGAGAGAAGACATATGCCCCTTGACTTTCTGAGATGGGCTGACCTCACTTACCATAATATTTTTAGTTCCATTTATTTTCCTGCAAATGGCTAACAAATATATGAAAAATGTTCAACATCATTAGCAATCAGGGAGATGCAAATCAAAACTACACTGAGATTCATCTCACTCCTGTTGAAATGTCAATCATCAAGAATGCAAACAAAGCCGGGCGTGGTGGTGCACGCTTGTAATCCCAGTACTTTGGGAGGCGGAGACCAGAGGATCAGGTTCGCAGCCAGCCTCAGCGTTCGCACTCTCTCTCTCTCTCTCTCTCTCTCTCTCTCTCTCTCTCTCTCCCTGGCTCTCTCTCTCTACCTAATGAGGCCCTCCGCAACTTCGTGAGACCCGGTTTCAAAATAA
>PVJS01042470.1:0-17501 GCA_004027185.1 Glis glis | reverse complement strand
AAAAAAAAAAAAATAAGTGAATAAATAAATAAATAAATTTAATGTCAGCCTCTACAAAATTTCCATGAGTACTTAAATGTTTTATGTAGACTTAGAAAAGGAAGTAGTGGCCACAATGAGCCAGCATTCACGCCCTAAAAGAATATGCGATTTGCTTCATTTTATTTATTGGATGAGGATAGTATATTGGTAGATTTGGGGAATTCCATACACAACTCATATCTAGACTTCAGCATACACCTAATAATTTTTCATGGTTTCTCTTTGGTTAAGGTGTAGATAGGCTTAATTAGACTAAGTCATAGATGGTGAAGTCTCACTCCACCCCTGCAAACCTTAATTCATGCCAAGTTGGAAGCAGGTATCTATTTGATCAAGGCTTCTGTACTTGACCATGTCTTACTGCTGCTTTCACAAGTGCATCACACCCAAATGTTTATCAACTTAAGCATATTCTCTTCTCCTCTGGGAAAGAAAGTTAATATATATGATGATAGAAATAAGATTTGGTTATCTATAGACTAGATCCATGGTTCAATATTAACCAATGTAAAGATTAAAGATTATAAATTTGAAATGGTGGCATTAGATTAAAGGGTAAGTATCAAGGCCTCCCCCTAGTTGGGCAGTAGGATATTTTATCTAGTTCTGTGTTTCTTAGAAATTCTGTTCTGAAAGCTGACTGATCATTTGTCAGGGCTCTTGGCAAGGACTAGTTTCTAAGTCGTGCGGAAGGTTGGATTTGATTACTTCGAAACCCTCAAAGTCCATTACTCTTTGGGATTACTTGGAAAACTGTTTTATGAAACATACCATCACATCAATTATCTATCCTAGAGCTAAATCGCTGATCTCATCTATCAAACTTAAGTTCAAATTACTTGTTGCTTTCTGAATAAAATAAAATCTATACTCAAAAAATCAGGATTGTCAGTATTCAGCACGTTCAAAAGAATGGCTGCAGGTTTCAAATGCATTTCCAAAAAAGGGATCTCAGACCACGCATGGTGGTGCACGCCTGTAATACTAGTACTTGGGAGGCTGAGACAGGAGGAACGCAGGTTCAAGGACAGCCTCAGCAAGTAGTGCGACTCTCATCAACATAGTGAGACCCTGTTTCAAGAAAAAATATAAAAAAAATAGGGCTGTGGATGTAGCTCAGTGTTAGAATGCCCCTGGGTTCAATCCCTAGTACCACAAAAAAAGGATTTCTGTTTTGTACAAAATACTGGAATCTCAGTAAAATAGTATTTGTTATTGAGAGAGATTTGGTGTGTGTTTTCTAGAGTGATGACTTTGAATGGACAGCAGTAACTCGACTGCACAGAGACTTCTATCTCTGCGCTGTTTCTAATTGTACAAGGTTTAAGATATATTTTCATTGAAGGGAGAGAATGCTTTACAGATACAATAAAATATTTATGCCATTACTTGTAAATTATAAGGAATAATCAACCAAATATCTGAGTGCTAATCACTCATTTAAATAACAAATAATACAACATTATCATAACCTACCTCTATTTCTTCTTCTATTTTGTGTGTGTGTGTGTGTGTGTGTGTGTGTGTGTGTCTGTGGTACTAGGGATGGAATCCAAGGGAATTCTACCTCTGAGCTACACTCCCAGTCCTGTTTTATTTTTCATTTGGAAACAGAGTCTTGTCTCAGTAAGTTGCAGAGGGCCTCACTAAGTTGCAGAGGTTGGCCATAAACCTGCGATCCTCCTGTCTCAGCCTCCCAAGTACTGGGATTAAAAATGTATGCAACCACTCCCAGCTTAAATTTCTTCTTCCATCTATCATTTTTCTTCTCCTAATATGCTTGATATTTTTTTTTCTTGGTACTAGGAATTGAACCCAGGGGCATTTTACCTCTAAGCTACACCCCTAGCCCTACTTTTATTTTATTTTATTTTTGAAACAGGGTCTTTCTAAGTTGCTGAGGCTGGCCTTGAATCTGCTATCCTCCTGTCTTATTCTCTCAAGTACTAGGATTATAGTGTGTACCACCATGCTTGACTCTAAGACAGAAATTTTTTTTCTTGTCATTTCTTTGTTTTTTATTATTATTATTTCACTAAATAGTTATGTCATCAGTGATGGTAGCAACATAAAACTTCTATATGGTGATTTATATGGGGCAGACATTTATAAGTGTTATATACTCAACCCAAAACAATCTTCATAAGCAGGTAGACCAGTATCCCCATTTTAGATGATGAAAACGAGGTATGTAGAGGTTAAATAACTGTCTGATCATGTAGTTAATGAGTGTAGTAACTAGAACTCCAACTCAGGATGCCTGACTGCCGATGGTGTGATCTAAAACTCTATGTCAAGGATATATACTGTTGTTCGTTTGCATCTTTCAATGTTATTTAAACAACATACGACTATGTATCCTACCATTGGCACTTTCCAATTACCCCTGTGTTATGGAGTTTCACCTATTTGCTCTGTGGATCTGGAGCTCGTTCATTTCCCTTGCTATACAGTATTATTTGTCCAGTGAATATATTGCAATGCATTTACCCATCCTACTTCCACTTAACGTGTGAACTGCTTTCGTATTATTCTATAATAAACAGTGCTGATATGATATTTTTGTTACCATCTTGTATGTGCCAGTCATTATCTAAGATCTGTACCTTGGAGTGTAACTTAGGCTACATGCCCCTTCAACATTTCTATACAATACCACTCTGCTTTCCAGAATGATTGTGCCATACTGTATCATGCTCCTTGTAATAATATGTACGTTCTACATCTTTCCAAGAGGCTATATTGTCACACTTTAAATTTTTGCCAGTCTTTTGGGTTTGAAGTACTAGAGAGAGGAATGTTGGGGAGGAATAGAAAGAAAGGAGAGGTATAGGGATGAATTTCCATTTTTCTGATGAATTTTAGCATATTTTCACTTGTGTTTATTTTTTTTATTTGAGTTTCTCCTTCTGTAAACTCCCTGTTCAAATCTTTGTCCCTCCTTTTTTGGTGGTTTTATTTATTTTTTGATTTCTATCTTCTAGTTCTGTCTCAACTATATCTGTAGGAAATATCTCTTTTTTATTTTGTGGCTTGTACTTTTTACTCTATAGTGTTTTTGATGGACAGAATTAATTTAATTAAATTTACATATTATTTCCTTTTAGAACTCATGGATTTTTGTGTATTTATTAAAAACTTTCCAAGCCGGGCGAGGTGGCTCACGCTTGTAATCCCAGTACTTTGGGAGGCGGAGACCGGAGGATCCGGGTTCGCGGCCAGCCTCAGCTCTCTTGCTCTCTCTCTCCCTGTCTCTCTCTCTCTCTCTCTCTTTCTCTCCTTAGTGAGGCCCTCCGCAACTTCATGAGACCCGGTTTCAAAATAAAGTATAAAAAATAGGGCTGGGGGCGTAGCGCGGAGGTAGAACACCCCTGCTTTCAACCCCCGGTTCCGCAAAAAAAAAAAAAACTTTCCTTCATCTTGATTAAAAAAGAGACAATTTCCTATATAATCTTCTAAAGAACATACTTTTATTTTTTATTTATTTATTTATTTATTTTTTTTTGCGGTACCGGGGGATTGAACGCAGGGGCGTTCTACCTCCGCGCTACGCCCCCGGCCCTATTTTTTTTTATACTTTATTTTGAAACCGGGTCTCACGAAGTTGCGGAGGGTCTCACTAAGGAGAGAGAGAGAGAGAGAGAGAGAGAGAGGGAGGGAGAGAGAGAGCAAGAGAGCTGAGGCTGGCCGCGAACCCGGATCCTCCGGTCTCCACCTCCCAAAGTACTGGGATTACAAGCGTGCGCCACCACGCCTGGCTTAAGAACATACTTTTATATTTCACATTTTCATTTTTAATCTACCTGGAAACAATTTTATAGGTACTTTGAGGTAGGTACCCAATTAAATTTTTTTCCCACAAGGATAGCAGTTATTCTCAGAACATTTATTGAAAAATACATCTTTCTCACTATTCTGCAAGGCCAGTTCTAAGTCAAGTTTTGATATATGTTTTGGTGTTTTTCTTAGTATCTTTTTGTTTAATTAGTCAGTTATTTATTTATCCTATATTAATTGCTAATGTTTTATAATACGTCTTGATTTTTGTTGATGCTGGCCGTGCTGCCCACCACCTTGGGAGGTGTCATTATTCTTTAACAGTCTTGGCTACTCTAGTTTCTTTGCTCTTCTATATAAATTTTAGAATTAGTTTGTCAGGTTCACCCAAAAGCCTATGGGAACTTTGATTGAAATTTTTTGAATCTATAAATCACTCAGGGGAGAATTGATTTCTACTACAAGAAGGCAGCTTGTTTTTTATTTGCATTTTAATGACACTTTTTTTGGTACTGGAGATTAAACTCAGGGGCCTTGTACCTCTCAGCTTCACTCCCAGCCCTTTTTGTTTTTTATTTTAAAGCAAGGTCTCGCTAAGTTGCTGAGAGTGTCACTAAGTTGCTGAGGCTGCCCTTGAGCCTGTGATCCTCCTGTCTCAGCCTTCCAAGTACTGGCATTACAGGTGTGTGTGCCACCGTGCTTAGTGCATTCTAATGGCTTTCGAATCTCTTTTTAAACACTACTTTTGCCCAATTCTCTCTTCAATTCTCATTCTTCTCTTTCTGAAACTCTAATAGACATGTGAGTTTTAATTATAGTTTTCCTTATTAAGTTTATTTTTATTCTTTTAAAAACAGTTATTTACGCAGGAGGCTGAGGCAGGAGGATCAAAAGTTTAAAGACAGCAAGATTGGTTTTATATTCTATTTATGATAATTTTAGTTTTCTAAAGACTTCGCTGGCTGGCACGCATTTCTTCTTTTTTGTTCTCTGGTGTTTGTGATTTTTGATGGGGATTTCATATGTCTTGGTATTTTTTGAAATTCTTTGAGACCTGGGTTAAAAATTGTTTCTTTTAGCCGGGCATGGTGGCGCACGCTTGTAATCCCAGTACTTGGGAGGCTGAGATCAGAGGATCCAGGTTCACAGCCAGCCTCAGCTACTTAGTGAGGCCCTCTGCAACTTAGTGAGACCCTGTTTCAAAATAAAGAATAAAAAATAGGACTGGGGGTGTAGCTCTGAGGTAGAATGCCCGTGGGTTCAATCCCTGGTACCGCAAAAAATAAAATTGTTTCTTTTCCTAGGAAAGATTTGTATTTTTTCTTATGTACTTATGGAAACTTAATACATAACCACTTATACTTAATATTTGGATTGGTCTTTTGGGCAACCCAGGGAACAAACCCCTGTAAAGGCTACCATGTAGTCAAATATACTCAAATATACTGGGGGCACTTTTTTTTTTCTTCTATCACCCAGTGCTAATATTCAAGGCAGACATTTTTCTTGTAGTTGTTAAGGTGAGTGGAATCTTTGAAGTTTAGTCCCTCTATTTCTCTGAGGTCTCTTTAGACAATACCCCATAAATATTTAGAAATACTTGCTTCCTGACTGCACGTTCTCTCCTCCTCCCACATGTGAAGTTCTGTGGCTTCTGCACTTGTGGTAACCCAACAGTGAGAAACCTTAAAGGCTTCGTTACCTTCGTAACAAACCCACCTCTGCCGCCCAGTCTAGGTTCAGCACTTTTCCCCCATCGAGTACACTGTGCCTTTACAAAGGAATACTTTTATTATACAAAGTAGTTTATAGACTCATATTTCCTGTCAGACATTACCTCCTCTTCTCTCTACAGTAGAGGAGAAAATGGCTCAGAGAAGTTAAGTGACTCGCCCACAGTCATGAAGTTAATAAGCACCGAATCTATTTTTTTGTCCAGTTTATTTTCCACATTCAATGCTAGTCCTCTATTTAATTATAACAGATGCTGTTTTCAAAACTATTGCTCTGTTCCAGGAAAGGAAGAGGAAAAAGGTGCATTTAATATTCTCACTGAACTGTGTCTTCACCATAACCCCATGGGATACAGATAATTTTTCCTGTATTACAGACGAGGACATTGAAGCTAAGAGACATTAAGTAATAGAGCAATCATTCAACAAGTGAGAGAGGCAGGCTTCCACCCCAGGTTACTTTATTTATTTTTATTTTTATTTTTTGTGCTACTGGGGCTTGAACCCAGGGGTATCCTAAATCTGAGCTACACCCCCAGCCCTTTCTTATTTTTTTGTTTTGGAACAGAGTCTCCCTAGGTTGCTGAGAGTCTCATTACATTGCTGAGGCTGTCCTTGAACCTGCATCCTCCTGTCTCAGCACCCCAAGTACAGGGATTACAGGCGTGCGCCACCATGCCCAGCTCCCAGGTTACTTTCTATTCTCTATTTGTTACCTCCTCAGAGTTGCCTTCCCTAATCGACATAATTTTCCTTCTCTACCACTTATTCCTGTTGTCTTCTTCATAGTGATTATATCGATTAGTAATAATTCATGTGTTTGGCTACTTATTTACTGGTCTGTTTTCTTTCTGGGGATGGTAAACTCAACAAGAACAGAGGGAACGTGCATATTTTGTCTCTTCTGTATAACCAGAAATTGGTTTGAGCCTGAAACAGAGTAGACACTGAATAAAAAGATTGAAGGCCTAAAAGTCTGATTCTGAACCCTATTTTTGCTAAATGTAACTATTGATTGTGTTGTTTTCCTTGCTACGTGGAATTCCAGCCAAGTCCTAAAGCCGAAGACAAGAGACACACTGGGTTTCCATGCTTTACGTTTAGAGAGCTGCCAGCGGTTAAAGCCAGACAACTCTTGGGAGGGCTGAGATCAGAAAGGTATTCACGAAAGCCTTCATTCCGCTCCTGTAAATCAACACAGGGGAGGAGGGGAAGAAGGTGCTGTGGTGGTTGGAGTGCACTGTCTGCAGAGCGAGCTCAGTGGCTTCCCTCACTCTGTATCTGCCCCTCGAGGTGAGGGGAGAGGGCTCAAAGAGAATCATCATACAAGTTATGGATGTCCTCAGGAAGGCACGCTGGACATTTCAACCCTCACTAGAGAGCATCCTTAGCGAGTAGACTTGGCCACCTGGACACCCAACAGAAGTACAGAAACTGTGAAGAGATGTTTTGGTGGGAGACTGCCAAGTAGACATGGGGCATGAGTTGGGGTTACCTCAAGTGTGTGGTTCCCCAGAATTGTAGATTGATCCCACACTTGCTTGTCAGGTGCAGGTAGTTGAAATTTGGGGGACTGGAGGTCCAGTCTTGTTAGCATCATCATAATTTGGGGAGGGTTGGAGGCCACATACACGTTAGAAGGATACAGTATGATGCTAGCATGCTAGGGTCAGCTGGAAGCTAAGACAAGATCTTTGTCAGGACGGTCAGTAATGGAGGTGTGGGAAGAGCGCATGGTGGTCAGTGGAGCGCATCAAAGCCACCACCTATCCAAGATGATGACCTCAAGCTGCCCGTGTGGCCAGCCAAGGTCAGCGCTGCCACCACCCTCAGCTCGCCACTCAATGAGACCATCTTTTCCTTCCCCTTTCTTCCTCCCCATTACTAGAGGAATCAGAACAGAGTTAATATAGGGAATGGAGAGGCGGGTATGATCTGCAGACCTCTCTGTCCCTGTCCCAACTCAAAGCCACTTACGCCTCAGGTCTGGGGGAGGAGAGAAGGAGTTTTGAGTCAGAAATGAGAATGCAGTGGGCAAGATTAAAGGGATTAGGACCGAGTAGTAGAGATTAAACAAGATCAGGAGGAGAGTAATTTTCTAGGAGGAAAGAAGGGGTTTGCATAGCCTAATTGGGGAAGTAGTTGTTAGAAAATAAAGCTCTTTCTCACTCATAATCAAAGAAGTTGAGACTCCATATTAAGTTTCTGAAATAATTATCTTTGAAAGGTCCATGACCTAGAACTGGTTCTTGCTGAAAATTGTTTCAACTAAGGATATTTTGGCACTTTAATATGCCACCTAGCTTTTTATTTCCTCTTCATGGTAAACACTGTGGTGTGAGAACTAGCACTTTAACAGTAACTAAAGGCCAAACCTCACATCTCCCTTGGCCTGCAGAGCATTTCATCTGTGTAGTTATTCTAATGTGTTTAGAGAACAAAAAATGGGGAATATGTCAAGAGTCATAGCAATAAAGAGACCTCGGTGGTTTCTGTCTTGGAATAAAGAGGCCATCTAAAGGGGTGTCTTAGTCAGCTTTCTGCTACGGTAAAAATATACCTGAGATGATCAAGTCATAAAGAGAAGGTTCGTTTTGGCTCACAGTTGTGTTGGGTCCATGACTGATTGGTCCAGTTGCTTTGTGCCTGTGGTGAGGCAGCACTTCATGGAAGAAGCAGATGGTGGAGCAAAAGTGTCCACCTCTTAGCTGGGAAGCACAGGGAGAGGGGGAGAGGATGAGGCTGGAGTCCCACAATCCCCTTCAAGGACACACCTCCATGACCTGAAGACCTCCCACTAGGCTCCACCTCTTATAGGTAGTGGGGATTGAACCCAGAGGCAGGTAGATAGAGCTGGGGATTGAACCCAGGGTCACTCTATCTCTGAGCTACACCCTCAATCCTTTTTATTTTTTATTTTGAAACAGGGTCTAGCTAAGTTGTGGAGGGTCTCACTAAGTTGTTGAGACTGGTCTCAAACCTGTGATCCTCCTGTCTCACCCTCTTAAGTACTGGGATTACAGGCATGCACCATCATGCCTAGCCCCAGTCTCTGGGTGTCTTTTTTTTTTTTTGCGGTACCGGGGATTGAACGCAGGGGCGTTCTACCTCCGCGCTATGCCCCCGGCCCTATTTTTTATACTTTATTTTGAAACCGGGTCTCACAAAGTTGCGGAGGGCCTCACTAAGTATATATATAGAGAGAGACAGGGAGAGAGAGAGAGCGAGAGAGCTGAGGCTGCCCGCAAACCTGGATCCTCTGGTCTCTGCCTCCCAAAGTACTGGGATTACAAGCGTGCGCCACCACGCCCGGCTGTCTGGGTGTCTTAATATCACTTTTTCTTTAGTAGCACATTTTTTTTCTCAGTTTTATTGTAAATCCTGAGACGAGGTGATAGTTTGTCCCATAACCCTACTTTTAAGTATTTCCTTTGCTAAAGTAACTTCATCTGGACCATCTGGAGTGAATTCTGTTTCCTCCTGGTCCCTTCCCTCACTGCTACACGTAGGCACTGTCTCCTCAACTTATAGATATGCTCTGTGTCCCTCTGCTAGCAGCCTTTGTGCCTAGGGCCCATCTCGAAGTCAGTGGGTCGATCTCTGTCTCTAACCACAAACCTCCCCATCTGTATTTATAATATTCTGCATTGTGGCTTAGGAAAATTATTTAAATACCTTGAGTGTCATTTGACTCCTATCCTTTGGGTCATGAAAGTTTTTCCATTTTATGAGTCCCTTCTCAGAATGCAGACGCCCTATGAAGGTTGTGCCCCAAGCTGCTCTTAGTTGACAAAATTGTATTGCATTTCTATTCAAAATATCGCCATTTGAGTGAGACTGTGGTTGTGACAACATAGGTGCTATGGTGATGGAAAATTAAAGGGTGTAGGGACCAGCACACCAGTATGGAAATGGACAAGGGGATTCTAAAGATAGACATTTTTTTCTGTTGATAGATTTACTGGGAACAGCCCATTTTAGGAGAAAGAATAGTAATCCTTTCCCCTAAAATGTCTATGAAGTCTGAAAGGGCTTATGTTCTTAAGGTTATTTCTGTTTCAAGGCTAATGCTTTTTCTAAATTTGTTTAATTCTGGATTATCTTTCTATCTCAGTTGGCGAAGTCTAGTCTGTATTCATTGACCTAGATATAATGTTCAATCCCTCTTTCAATTTCCACATTCATAAAACCTCATGCCTTTAAGGCAAGGAGTAGACAGACTTCCCTGAAGATATAAATGCAGGTAGGAAATACGGAGGAGGAGACAAAGGAGGCATTTCTATTCCAGCAGCACAACTTCCAATTCAACATTAGACTGTGCAAAAAAAAAAAAAATGCTCTCCATCTACCTATCTACCTACACCAGGGCATTTATTATGGTCTGAAGGTTTATGTACCGTCCAGCCACCTAAACTCATGTCTCAAAGTCCTAACCCTCACGTTGATGGGATTGGAAGGTGGGGTCTTTGGGAGACAATTAGATCATGAGATTGGAGCTCTCAAAAATGGAATTAATGCCCTTATAAATGAGGCTCAAGGGAGCGTCTTTGCTCCTTCTACCATGTGAGAACCCAGTGAGAAGGTACCTTCCGCGAGCCAGGAAGTAGGTCCTCGCCAGACACTGAATCTGCTGGTACCTTGATCTTAGACTTCCCAGACCCCCAGAGAAATAAGCTTCTGTTGTCCATAAGCTCCCCAATTTATGGTATATTGTTGTGGCAACCTGAGTGGACTAAGAGTTTCACCGGTATATTAGAGTTCTCTAGAGGAACAGAACCAACAGGATATGTCTATGTTGGTTGTAAAAGGGGATCTGTTAGGGCGGCTTGCACGATCAGAATCTGAAGCATCCCACCGTGTCCCTCTGCTGCTGGAGAGCCAGTGGGACCGGCAGCTGCTCAGTGCAAACAGTTGGATCCTCCGAACACGAGGGACCAAGGATGCCCCCCGGTGTGACACCGAAGGCCTGGCAGCTCCCTGTGGAAGAAGTAGCTGGTGAGGGTCCATGCATGTCTTCAAGGGAAGGAGCTGTAGAGTCCACTGTCCACGGGCGATGGTGGCAGTAAAAGACACACCCACTCTAGAAGAATCGAGCTTGCGTCCACTGCGGCTTCCCCCGTCTTTCACTTTTTGTTCTATCTGGGCCTCCAGCCTATTTGACTTGACATTCAGGGAGGATTTCCCCCCTCAGCTGCTGTCCCATAGGCCAGTGTCTCTGGAAACGTCCTCACAGACACACGCAGAAGTCTCTTAATCCTAACTATTTCCTAGGCGTTTCTCAGTCCAGTCATGTTGGTAATTCAGATTAACCATCACTGCTGGTGGCTTCAGTCCACTGTCTGCCCTCGCCTTCGACCACCTGTGGTCCCTTCCCTCCTCTCTATGGCCCTTCCCTCCTATCCCTCTCCTTTTCAGAGGGAATGCAGAGAGGTGGAGCCTTTGGAGCCTGACATCTGGCCTCCAGTTTTGGCCTTACCACTCATTAGCTGTACAGCTTATCTAGGTAACTTAAACTTTCTAATGCCAATTGACTTATTTGAAAAAGGGGCATCAAGCCGGGCATGGTGGCACAGGCTTGTAATCCCAGTACTTGGGAGGCTGAGACTGGAGGATTCGGGTTCGCAGCCAGCCTCGGCTACTTAGTGAGGCCCTCCGCAACTTAGCGAGAGCCTGTTTTAAAATAAAGAACAAAAAATAGGGCTGGGGGTGGAGCTAGGAGGTAGAATGCCCCTGGGTTCAACCCCCAGTACCGCAAAAAGAAAAAGAAAAAGAGCCATCATAAGATGATCCATTTCATGAGCTTGTCGTGAGTATTAGAGGTGTGGTGGTTGGCTGCCTACATGCTTTCTCAGGATCAAGGTGCTCATTTTGCCAGCTGCTCAGCCCCTCCCCAGGTATTGCCCCTGACATAAGAGAATCTTTTGCCTGTAGTTTATCTTTCCCCAGGGGCTTCCCATTCCCAGAGACTGATTGGTGTGGCAGTTCAAAGTTGGGAATAAAATTTAAAAATATCCTGTGCCTCTTGTGGGGTCTGAGGCTGCGGCCGCACCCACATCGCAGCTCACCTTCTCTCTCAGTCTTGCTCCTCTCGCTCCCTGACAAGCATTCCCCAGGAAATCTGATTTCTGTCTCACAGTCTGTTTCTGACCTAAGAGAAGATGAACCATGAGTAGTGAGAATAAAATTATCCCAAATTTTGACATAGGAAAAATAGTTATCATCTGATTTTTTTAAATGTTATTTTACTGGCTCATATTCTAGTTAGCCAGGTCCAATAAAAACAGAACCTTATTATTCAATAATTGACTCTCACCTGATACTCTTGAGTACAGTAATTGTGTTGTCTCTGTGTATTTGATTATTAATCCAAAACTAGTAGAGAGGCTGACAGTTTATGTTCCTGTAAGATTAGAAGTTAGTCTGTTCAAAGCTGAGGGTTATGGGTTATAGAGTAAAAGAGAAGTTAATGCCACAGAGGTTAAGATATTTTTTTTTTGCGTGTGTGGTAACTGGAGATTGAACCCAGGGGCATTCTACCTCTGAGCTACACCCCTAGCCCTATTTTATTCTTGTATTTTGAAACAGGGTCTCACCAAGTTGTGGAGGACCTCACTAAATTTCTGAGGCTGGCTGTGAACATGTCATCCTCACGTCTCATACTACAGAGTCCTGGGATTACAAGTGTGTGCACCATCATGCCTGGCTTGGATAATATCTTTTTAACTTGAAGAAAGTGAACTACTCTTCTAATTTAGCAGTCTGTTTAGGCATGTCTTCCCTATTATAAATCTCAGTTTCTTACATGTACTTGGAATTTGCATTTTTCTTCTCCGCTGGTTACTTCATTAATTAGTCAAATAAAACATTGTCAGATTCTCCCCCATTTACACAAGAATGATGTTTTTAACAGTCTTTTTCATCAGAATGTGCCCGTTTGAATATTGTTCTGAAGGATAACATTATGGTAGGATGGTACCCAAGGTTTCTAGGGGCAACTGGAAAAGGGAAGTCAACGTTTTGATGTTAGCCAAACTCCATCATACGAAATGCAAACTTTGGGTCTAGTTTTGAAACATGTGTATTTTCTAGGGCAACTCATACTGAGTGGATTAAGCCACAGAAATTTACTCGTGGTTCTGGAGGCCGCGAGTCTAAGACCAAAATGTAGCCAGGGTTGGTTCCTTCGAGGGCTGCGAGGGAGGGCCTGCTGCCTGTGCTCCCCAACCTGCGGGTGACTTGCTGGTGGTCCTAGGCTTTCCTTGGCCTGTAGCTGCGTCGCCTCCATCTCTGCCATCATCTTTATACAGCTTTCTCCCTCTGTGAATGTCTGTGTCTAAATGTCCACTTTTTATGAAGACATCAGTCTTATTGGATAAGGGTCCCGTCCTAATGACCTCATTTCGCTTGATCACCTCTGGTGAAGACCCTATCTTCAAAGAAGGTGGTATTCGCCGGGGGGGTGGGGGTGGTGCACGCTTGTAATCCCAGTACTTAGGAGGCAGAGACCAGAGGATCCGGGTTCGCGGCCAGCCTCAGCTACCTAGTGAGGCCCTCCGCAACTTCGTGAGACCCGGTTTCAAAATAAAGTATAAAAAATAGGGCCGGGGGTGTAACTCAGAGGTAGAACGCCCCTGGGTTCAATCCCAGTACTGCAAAAAAACAAAAAAAAGAAGGTCGTATTCCCAGGTCCTGGAGAATGGGACTTCCAAATATAAATTTTGGGAGGACACCATTTAACTCACAGCAGTGTGATTACTTTTTCTCTATTCCCAAGGATAACTTGTTCTCTCAGATGATACCTTAAAGAGAAGAATGCCATTAATTCCTGAAAGAATCTTAGATAAGAAATCTTACTTTGTTTTAAAATGAGGTTTATTGCCACATCCTACACCAAGCTCATACTGGCATTGCTCTATGGATGTGGTTATAATTAATTATGATTGGGAAATAAACCCTGCCTAATAGAAGATTTTGCAAGTTCTGAGGAGCATTTGACAGTCAGTCTACGTTTCCAGACTAAACAAACAAGTCTTTTTGGTATTACATGAATATAATTAAATAATTCCACTCTTGTTTTGTTTTGACTTTGGTTTTGGTTCTGGGAATTGAATCCAGGGGCATCTACCTCTGGGCCACACCCAAGCCCTATTTTATTTTGAAATAAAAAATAAAAAATAAGTTGCTGATGGTCTAAGTTGCTGAGACTGGCCTCAATCCTGTGATCCTCCTGTCTCAGCCTCCCAACTACTGGGATTACAGGGGTGTGCCACCGCATCTGGCTTTTGCTTTTGGATTATATGTTTATTTTTGATATGTTGGTCAATTTGTCTGAGGCAGGAGTGGTGCTTTCTAATTTTGCATTAGGAAGGTAGGCAAGTTGGGGGAGAAGAATAACTCCGTAAGCAATCATGGAATTACTCCCTGACTAGAAGAAGAGTCTTCTGTTTGAATTACCCCCTTGAACTGCCTGACATGTAGTGAAACCTTGTCAAATGTTTACTGAATGAACAGAGGGGTTCAGTGAACGTGGAATATTTGAAAGCAATCAAAAAGCACATATTTAGTCAGAGATTTACTTTGTACCTGGCTTCAGGTAGATGATGTAGGAGTTGCTGCTCTGTGGAATAATAATAATAGAAGTGACCGTTTATTCTCCTTATCATGTGCCAAGTATTCTGCACATTAAAAAAATTCTCTCTACTACTCTCTGAGTTGAATGTTATTGTTTTATTTTATATATAAGGAAACTGAGGCTAAAAGAGGTCAAGCAACATGTCCACATAGCTATTAATTGATAAGTTGTGCTCTTTTTGTGTGTGTTTGTGTGTGGTACTGGAGATTGAACTCAGAGGCATTCTACCTCTAAACTAAACCCCCAGCCCTGTTTTTTATTTTTATTTTGAAACAGGGTCTCACTAAGTTGCTGAGGCTGGCTTTGGACCTGCGATCCTCCTATCTCAGCCTCCTAAGTACTGGGATTATAGGCATGTGTCACTATGCCTGGCTCTAGTTGTATTTTTAACCTCTGTACGTTCATGCCTATCAAACATAGCCTCTCTTATGTTCGAGCCAGGCATGGTAGCGCACGCTTATAATCCCAGTACTTGGGAGGCTGAGACCAGAGGGTTCATGGCCAGCCTCAGCTACTTAGTGAGGCCCTCTGCAACTTAGTGAGACCTTGTTTCAAAATAAAGAATAAAAAATAGGACTGGGGGTGGAGCTCGGAGGTAGAATGCCCCTGGGTTCAATCCCCAGTGCTGCAAAAAAAAAAAAAAAAAGCTTATGATCTTATTATAGAGATAGGACACTCATAATTAAGACAATTAGAATATTGGTATGTAAAAGGCTAATCATATAGAATGTCATGTTTGCTGTGTTTGTATGCCGTTAGCATTTCACATAAGTATGGGGTGTCCCACAGTAAAGTAAGTATACCCTAGTTTTAAATGCCTGGATTCCAATTCACTTGAATGTGTGTGTGTGTGTGTGTGTGTGTGTGTGTGTGTGTGTGCGCGTGTGTGTGTGGCCTTGGTCATGTAAGTTAACCATTTTGTGCTATTATTTTAAAATTTATTATAAAAGAGGTGTGATAAAGGTACCTTCTCATTGTTATGAGGGATATACAGATATGTGAAATGTTTCAGTGCCTGGCAACGTGTTTCTACTAGATTGTGAGTTTTACAAAGGCAGTGATTATGTCTGTCTTATTCATTCATGTATCTACACATCTAGAACAGTTCTTGGCACAAAATAGACATTCAGTAAATACATTGTTGGATGAATGAATCTATTTCAATATGTAAATGCCCGAGCTTAGTCACTTTAGCAGAGATCATAAAGTAGTTAGAGCCTTGCATCTATGTGTAACAGTGGTTCTCAGCCTAGGAAACACATTAGAAATGTCTGGAAGGGCAGGGTTTTTTTTTTTCTTTCAGTGCTAGGGATGGAACTTAGGGCCTTGCTCATGCTAGGCAAGCCCTCTAGTACTGAGCTATACCCCCAGTCCCCTGGAAGGCTTTTCAATGGGCCGATTCTCCAGCTCCACAATGGGCAAAGGTTGAGCCCTGCAGGCACATTGCGTTGAAGATTGAATCCCCAAGTGATTTTTCTGAATCACTTAAACCCCTTAGGAAGTCAAACACAACTTTTGTTTCAATAATAATTATGTTTTCAAAAATGTCAATGTATGTTAAAATCCTCAAAAACTATTTTGAATTCAAATGTAAAGTGGAGTAAGGTTCAGGCTGAAATGATCACACATAGTTTATTCCCCTACATATATCTCTGGTGGGCAATTTGGAATTCGTGTGGGGACTGGGGCAGTTTCTTATTGTGTGGACTATCCTTAGCATTGTGGGTATCTTGCCTAGGTTAACCAAGAAGCATTATGAGCTATTTTGAACATAAGCTGTCAGTACCAACACACACACACACACACACACACACACACACACACACACGTGCAACACACATGTGCGACACCCACACAGATACACACACAGAGTGCTTACGATGTCTCTTGGGGCACCTGGGGAATTAAACCAAAGTACAGAATAACTTTTTGGACAGCTGGCTCCTTTTCTAGAACACTGACATGAGCTTGCCAGTATCAAAAGTGTGAATCTCTAGATGTCCTGGGCAAGGGGTCTCCTGAACCCTTGGTACTTTTCCACTCAGTAAACAGAGTCCTCATCCTGTTTTCAAGCACGGGACCACGTGGAGAAGGAGCTGGCCAGATGTGGCTGGTTGAATATGGGGCCATATAAAGTCGGAGTCATAGTGGAACCAGCGAATTGAGAGGAATTTGTGAAATGGATAATTAGTATACTGGCTAAATATCCACTTATTTACATGTTTCCCCACAATTTTTTAAAATCCTATTTATGAAGAGTATATGCTGCATGACTTTTTACAGATTGTAAAAATATCAACAGTGCCACCTATGTTCTTCACCAATGTCATAGTAATGGGATCCCATTTCAGGTTGGTCACGCAAACTGGTTTTGATGTTTCCTAGGCTTCTTAATGCTAGATTCTACCTCATTTGCATTTATTTTTTAAAGTGATGCTTTGAAGGGTTTCTGACCCTCTCAGGAAAAGATGTCACTGAAATGCGAGGCGTGGGATATAATTCAAATCATCCTAATCAGATTTCTCAACCCTTGATCTAATCAGCAAGCTGTTTTGCTTAACTTCTCGGTCAAGTTCATTCATTCACTTAGAAATCATTTATTGAATAATGCTGTGTTTACCCCTGGGCTAGAACCTAATAAGATTAGCAGATGAATTGAGCCCTGTCCTTTAGGAGTTTATAGTCTTATCGAATGAAATGAGGGAAATAATAGAACACTATTTAAATGTATGATGGCTTTTATACTTTAAATATGTTAGAGGTCTTCCATGTCAGGTAATTGACATTAACTGCGACTTTATGCTGGTGAAACTACATTGGAGTATTTTCTTTTCATATCTATTTCATGGTTAATATCACACTTCTTTTTCAAAGATGCGTTTGTGATTATAGTCATTCCTTACAAAGTGTTCTTGTGAAATTAATAGAAAGAATCCTTGGCATTTCATGGTTTTGCTGACTATGGATTAGGGAGGATTCTGAGCAGGAAGAGAGAATGAGTAGTTGAAACACCATTGATTTTTTTATTGGAGCATTTTGTAACATAAAACCACTGTCCCTCCATTCCCTCCAACCACATACCAAGTGCTGTCATACTCTTAAATGTCATCTTCCACAACAAAGATAAATTTAAATAGAAAATAGCATACACTAATTTTATATGAGGTCTGAGATATAGTGAAATTACTTTATTATTTTTGAAGAAAAATGTGTATTCATGTATGAAATATTGGAAAAAGGAATTTTTCTCCCATGGTTATTTAGAAGAATGGAAAATTGCAAACAGAAGTTACTTCTTTTTTTTTTTTTTTGCGATA
>PVJS01042469.1:0-17501 GCA_004027185.1 Glis glis | reverse complement strand
CTAAGTAGAGAGGGAGAGAGAGAGAGAGAGAGAGAGAGAGACAGGGAGAGAGAGAGAGAACGCGCACTCGAGCTGAGGCTGGCCGCGAACCCAGATCCTCCGGTCTCCGCCTCCCAAAGTACTGGGATTACAAGCGTGCGCCACCACACCCAGCTTTGTAGTTACTTTTTAAAACTTCATTTAATTTCATTTATTGAAATCTAGAGAAAAATACTCATATAATTATTGTAATGGGCTATCCCATGGAAGCACCAGAATTATTTTTATTAAAATATCACTGATGCACATACGACTAATAAACTCTTCTAAGTAATTTAGAAAAAAATCCCTCCACTGTCTAAGGCACCATATTTCTGAATATGTATTTAATTGCTTTCTCATTTTCCCCCATATTTCCTTACTAGAAGGGATAATTAGTGGTAAGATGATTTCATAGATGAAATTCCACAGAATTGTCACAAGATGCAGCTTGAGTTGATTTCTATTAATAGACATTTGCTCCAACCTTCAATTTTGAATAGGTCCGTAAAGAACAGCTAACCAGAGTCTCGGACGCAGCCTGTGGCCAAGGAACAGTGAGTGCTTCTGTGTGACACTAACTAGCACGCAGAGGGAGCGAAGGCTCGTGGGCCTCACCGACATCAATCTGTCATCAAGGAAACCGTCTGCCTCAAATAGTCTGTGAACTCCCGACGGCTTCTCCCCAAACCCATGCTAGCACTATGTATTAGTTCCAAACATACTCATATATTCAGTTACCAAACACCTCAGTCAACAAACACAAAGATGTTAGAAAAATCTTTCAAGTGCCCTTTCAATTCAGAAGCATGTTCTGACTTGGAAGAGAATGAAAACATTGTTAGCTCCTTTATCATCCTGAATCAGCAATCATCCGAATAATACTCGATGAGGAGCAACTTCTTCAAATGAGATCGCCACCCCTTTAAGACTCTGAACTTTGCTTTACTTCAGAGAGGAGTGTTTGGCATTTCGTTCATCTCCCTCAAAGCCACATTACTGCTGAGTGGAATAACAAAACTAGATTATTTAGCATGACAGCCTGCTAGGCAGCACTTTTCTAAGTGGTTATCATAGACCATACCTCAGGTGGCTGTTGTAAGGCCCCCGGCCAAAAGCAAAGCGATTCACAAGTACTGTATAAATCAACTAGAAATCATTTTCCTTGGCTTTCGTATTGCTGTTATGAAATGAAACTAGTATAGACTAATCAAGAAAAATCTGCTATGGGCTGAACTCTTCCTGGGCCCTTTCCGCATGGGATAGAAACCATATATAAAAATTCTTATGCTTAAAAGGGAAATTCTATAGCTTGTACCTGGTTTCTGGCTACTCTATTAAGTAAATTATTTATGGACACCAGGAAAATTGTCAAAGTTACCTATGTGACAAGTGAAGAAAAAGACCATGTGTACAGTGAGGTCAAGAAGGTAGAACGTATTTATTATACATTCGGAAGTGTCAGGAGTCAGGCGTGGTGGCACATGCCTGTAATCCCAGTACTTGGGAGGCTGAGACAGGAGGATCACAGGTTCGAGGACAGCCTCAGCAAGTAGTGAGACTCTCATCAACTTAGCAAGATCTGGTTTCAAAATAAAAATAAAATAGGGCTGGGGGTATAGCTCAGAGATAGAATGCCCCTGGATTCAAACCCCAGTACCAAAAAAAAGTGTCAGCCTCAGAGAACTCATAGAGAAGTTTAATCACCAATTTTCTTTTTTTGGGGGGTGTATGTGTGTGTGTGTATGTTACTGGATATTGAACCCAGGGGTGTTCTGCCTCCAAGATACACCCTCAGCCCTTTTATTTTTTGTAGGGTCTCGCTAGGTTGATGAGAGTCTCACTACTTGCTGCGCCTGTCCTAGAACCTGCAATTCTCCTGTCTCAGCCTCCCAAGTACTGGGATTATAGGAATGCACCATCACATCTGGCTACCAATTTTCAACAGCTAATTTTGAGTTACCTGCTTGTATAGCTCAAAAGACTTATTAATCAGAAGCATATGACTGCACCAATTGTCAGGGAGACTTTTGCCCTCCTTACCTGGAGTGTAGTATATTTCCAAAAAATAAAAAATAAGAAGCTTAGCTATATGCCAAAAAGAAATTGGTGATGATTTCATAAGTACATATCATGTTCTAGGAACCTAGCATTCATTACCTAATTAAATATCAGTAACCTTATTTTCTTTTTTTTTTTTTTGGTGGTACTGGGGATTGAACCCAGGTGTATTCTACTTCTGAGCTACACCCCCAGCCCTATTTTATTTTTGTATTTTGAAACGGGATCTCGCTAAATTGCTGAAGCTGGCCTTGAACCTGTGATCCTCCTGTCTCAGCCTCCCAGGTACTGGGATTACAGGTGTGTACTACCATAGCTGGCTCAGTAACCCTATTTTAGGACAACTCCATTTTAAAGATGAGGAAACAGGAGTTTGGAGATCAATTAATACCTTCATTCATTTGAATAATATGAACATGAACACAGTGCTTAATTTAATAGTACCCAAAATAATACCAGGTATATCAATTCCAAAGTTGACGGCACTTTTGCCTGTGCCATGTTATTGCTCCAGAAATGTGTGAAGACAAGGAGGGGAGAGAGAGAGGGAAAGAGAGAGAGACAGAGACAGAGAGAGGGAAAGAGAGAGAGGAGAGAGAAAGAGAAAAAGAGAGAGGGAAAAAGAGAGAGAGAGGAGTATCATCTCCTTAGGGAGCAAAAGAAAAAAAAACTTCCATATTTTTAAGTGTTTAAAGCCTGTGGGCATTAGTGAGGCCCTCCACAAATTAGTGAGATTCTGTTTCAAAATAAAGAATAAAAAATAGGGCTGGAGGTGTAGCTCAGAGGTAGAATGTCCCTGAGTTCAATCCCCAGTACCGCAAAAAATAATAAAAATAAAAATAAAACCTGTGGGCAATTATTTTTCTATCCCATTCCTGACTGGGTAATATAGTTGTAATTAAAATATAGTTACAAAAGTAATAAAAGTGTTTAGTCAAAATCCTTTTTATAGAGTTTTAGGACTTAAAAAAGGTGCTGTGGGGGGGGTAATGGGGATTAAACCCATGGGCATTCTAGCTCTAAGCCACACCCTCAGCCCTATTTTATTTTTGTTTGTTTGTTGAAACGGGGTCTCACTAAGTTGCTGAGGCTGGGCTCGAACTTGCGCTCCTTCTGTCTTGCCTCCCAAGTACTAGGATTACAGATGTGCTCCACCACGCCAGACTAAAAGAGGTGCTTAAAAAAAGAATTTTGAGGGGGGTACTGTGGATAGAACCCAGGGGCCTTCTAGCTCTGAGTTACACCCCCAGCCCTGTTTTTTTTTTTTTTAAAACAGGGTCTCACTAAGTCGCTGAGGTTGGCCTTGAACCTGTGATCCTCCTGTCTCAGCCTCCCAAATATTGGGATTACAGGAGTGCACCACCATACCTGACCCAAATTTTTTAATGATGCAGAAGTTAAGGCAAAGATAGATGACTTGCTCAAGATCACCTATGTATTGGTCAGGTGCTCTAGCAGAACAGAACCCATGGGAAATGTGCATTATAAAAGGGGATGTATCAGATTGCCTTTACAGGCTCTGAAGCTGTAGTTCCAAGCCTGCACACTGGAGAGCCGAGAGAACCAGCAGCTGCCCAGTCTGAGAAGCTGGAGCCTCAGAACCCGAGGGAAAATGATGCAGTCCCAATTCAAGATGGAAAGGCCTGGAAACTCCCTGGAGAAACACTGGGGAGAGTCCATGTTGGAAGAGTGAAGCTGGAGCCAAGTCCTCGGAGGAGAGCAGCAGCAGCAGATGCAACCACTCTGGAAGGGTCAAGCTTGCCTTCATGCCGCTTCCTCCTCCTGCCCCCTTCTGTTCCATCAGCCCCAGCCTATGGGACAGTGACATCCATATTCAGCGTAGGACTTTTCCCCCTCAATCTGCAGTCCCAAATGCCAATCACCTCATCAACGCACCCTGAAGACTCCCAATGCTATGCACTTCTCAGTCCATTCATGTTGACAATCCAGATTAAGCATCACACCACATCAACAGCAGAGCTGGGATCATTTGATCACTCATTTTATAAATGACTTCTATTTGCTACACAATGTTCTAAGTGTTAGAGATTAACATATGAGTACAGTACAATGCCTGCATCAAGAAGTTTATTGGTCGGGTGTGCTGGTGTGCACACCTGTAACTTGGGAGGCTGAAACAAGAGGATTGCAGGTTCAAGGACAGCCTCAGCAATATAGCAAGGCTCTCAGCAACCTAGTGAGGCCCTGTTTCAAAACAAAAAAGATAAAAAGGTATGGGGGTACAGCTGGGAGATAGACTGCCTCTGGGTTCAATCCCCAGTACCACAGGAGGAGGAGGAGGAGCAGGAGGAGGAGGAGGAGGAGGAGGAGGAGGAGGAGGAGGAGGAAAGTTGATTGGATTGTAATGTACTAAAGTAACTAAGCAATCAATATAAAATATATTAGAATGTAGAAGAATTTAAAACATAGAACATCTCCATGACCTTGAGGTGGGCAAGGAAATTTTAATCCAGACACAAAATCTACTAATGATGAAGAAATAATCATAAATTGTACCATAACACAATTGAGAATTTCTGTCCATCAAAGGATAATTAAGAGAGAAGGATGGTTACTTTTATGTATCAACTTGAGTGGACTAAGAGTCGATGAGACATTATTTGTGAGTGTGTCTATGAAGGATTTTCCGGGAGAGATTAGCATTTGAATTCGAACACTGAGTAAAGATGATCCTCACAAATTCAGTGGGCAAACATCCAATCCATTGAGGCCCTGAAAAGAACAAAATGACAGGAGGCAGGGAAGAAGAGGGAATTTACTGTCTGTGTGAGCTGGGACATTCATCTTCTCCTGCCCTATCACACTGGTGCTCCTTGTTCTAAGACCTTTAGGCTTGTACCAGAACTTACCACCATCAACTCTCCTGGTTCTTGGACTTTCACCTCAGACTTTGAATTTTGACTGAATTGTACCACCACTTTCCTGGTTCTCCAGCTTATAGACATCAGATGATGGGACTTCACGGCCTCCATAATGGAAATACCCAGACTTATAGGGGATATTTACAAAACATATAATAAAAGAATAGTATTCAAGAAGAATAGTATACAAGGAAGTAGTGACCAGGTAGATATCTTAATAGAAAAACAGGTAAAAGACTTGAAAAGACACTTCAAAAAAGATAGTCAAATGGCCAAAAGTATGAAAGGCACATAATTTAATTTGTTATTAAGAAAATGACAATTAAAAGTACAATGAAGCCTGGTGCAGTGATGCATGCCTGTAGTTCTAGTACTTGAGAGGCTGAAGCAGGAGGATCACAGGTTCAAGGACAGCCTCAGCAACTTACCGAGACTCTCAACAACCTGGTGAGACCCTATTTCAAAATAAAAAATAAGGATGTGGTGGAACACGCTTGTAATATTCTAGTACTTGGGAGGCTGGGACAGGAGGATCGCAAGTTCATGGCCAGTCTCAGCAATTTAGTGAGGCTCTCCACAACTTAGTGAGACCCTGTTTCAAAATAAAAAAGAAACAGGGCTGGGGGTGTAGCTCAGAGGCAGAATGTCCCTGGTTTCAATCCCCAGTACCTACCACAATTAATTAGTTTTTAATTAATTAAAAAAGGGCTAGGGGTGTAGCTTGGAGGTAGAATGGTCCTGGGCTCAATCCCAGTAACACATATACATACACACACACACAACAACAACAAAAAAAAACTACAATGAAATGTGACTACACATATACTAGCATAACTAAAATTAAATAAACTGGGCATAGTGGAGCACATCTGTAATCTCAGTGCTTGGGAGACTGAGATGGGTGGATCACAGCTTTGAAGCCAGCCTGAACAATTTAGTGAGGTCCTCAGCAATTTAGTGATACCCTGTTTCAAATAAAAAATTAAATAGGACTGGAGATGTAGCTCACAGGTAGAACGCCCTGGGGGTCAATCCCCAGTATCCCCCCCAAACACACACAATTAAAATTAAATAGGTAAAATTCATAGATAAAATCTAATAAATAGAAAATATAAATTTCAAGATATGACAATAATGTGAAACATTATAAACTCATAACACTGCTGGTAAGAGCCAAATTTGTATAAACCCTTAGGAAAACCAAATACCAATACCTATTAAAGCTGAATATACACACTCCGTTATCCAGCAATTTCATTACTGATTGCATACCCAACAGAAATTTATTTAAATATTCCATCAAGCCAGGCGTGGTGGCACACGCCTGTAATCCCAGTACTTGAGAGGCTGAGACAGGAAGATCACAGGTTCGAGGCCAGTCTCTGCAATTTAGCAAGACCCTGTTTCAAAATAAAAAAATAAAAATGTCTGTGAGTTTAGCTCAGAGGTAAAATGTTCCTGGGTTCAGTCCCCAGTACCAAAAAAAAAAGAAAAGAAAAAATACATGGGCCTTTAGGTCATAATTCACTGGTAATGGATTTGAAAGAACTGAAATTATGTATAGGAATCATGGCCAATGTGAACCAAGAACAATATCTTTATCTAACTTCCTCCTCTAGAAATGCTACTAAGATTGGCAACACTAAATTCAAGGTCTTGGGATTACTGCTCTAGGAAATAGGAACTGACCCATTTTTCAAATTGCATGAATGTGGGACTGGTGCTCAGACAATATTTTGTTCTATTTACACTTACTATTCTTGAAAACAAGGCCACAGCTGGGCATGGTGGCCCAAGCTTGTAATCCCAGTACTTGGGAGGCTGAGACAGGAGGATTGCAGGTTCGCAACCAGTCTCAGCAATTTAGTGAGGCCCTCTGCAACTTAGTGAGACCCTGTTTCAAAATAAAGAATAAAAAATAGGGCTGGGGGTGTAGCTTAGAGGTAACATGTCCTGGGTTCCATCCCCAGTACCACAAAAAGCAAAAACAAAAATAAAACAAGGCTATGAAAGACTTAACTGACACAACTGGAAGAAACACATATATTACAGTGAAAAACCCTGGCCGCAGATGCTAAAGAAAACCTGACTCTACCCTGGCCCCAGAGAAAGAACTGAACACTGGGATTTTAATTTTACTTAAGCAATATATTTTGACTTATGTCTTGAAATTGGAAGAATCTCCCTGAAATTTTTATAATTAGAAGTCATTTACATTCAAATTTTGGACATTTCTGTACTGGTAGGAGTTTATTACCAGAGTGTCTTAATGTTTCATTCAATCTCGTTGCAAAACTCTGACAAACAATTTGGGACATTACAGTTAGCCTTAATTGCAAAATGTTAATTTTGTTAATAAACTGTTTAGACTTATTTCAGAGCCCTCTGGGTTGGATACTAACTCTACTGCAAACTAGCAGTTCCAGAAGGTTCAAGGTTAGTAAGAGGAGAGCAGCCTTACAAAGAGGGAAGGTGACTCCAAAAGTTCATTTTTCCTCCAAAAGGGAAAGTCATATTCCTGTTTGTTTGTTTGTTTGTTTGTTTGTTTGTTACTGGGGATTGAACCCAGGAGCACTTTACCGCAGCCTCCCAAGTACTGGGATTATAGGTGTGCAGCACCACCGCTGACTAAAAGCCATATTCCTGATTGAGCTAAATAGTTAAACCCCAAAGCAACAAAAACAACAATAACATTCTATGGACCAAGACTATGGTAAAGTGTCTTGGTCACTTTAAGCTGTTGCAGAAAACTGGGTCGCTTAAAAACAACAAATTTATTTCTTTCACGTTTGGAGGCTGGGAAGTCCAAGATCAAGGAACCTGGCAGGCTCAGTGCCTGGTGAGGGCCTTTTCCTGCGTATATAGCAGTCTTCTCGCTATAACTGCACAGGGCAGAAAGGCAAGGGGTCTCTCTGGACCTCTTTCATATGGGCACTGGTCTAATTCAGGAGGGCTGCGCCCCATGATAGAATTACTTCCCAGAAGCCCCACCCCCAATATCATGGCCTTGGAAGTTAAGACTTCAACATATGAATTTGGGAGAAACATAAGCATTCAGGCCACGGTGCAGAGGTAGAGGGGAACTCAGCACATTATTAGATTGATAAATTTTGGAACAGGAACTAGACAAGCAGAATTGAGATCATCATCTCTCCCCCCTTCCTTTTTCGGGAACAATCCACCTAAAGAGAGTACACATTATTCTCTCTCCTTAGCACAGCTAAAATTTTACAACTCTGCCTTTTGGGAGGTGGCCTGCCGTAGCCCAGACCGGCTTGTGGGTGGAAAAATCTGCTTGTTTATGGATTCAAGATTTATGGGGTTCGATGTCTTTGCCACACACCCAGACAAGTCTCCCAATAACTCTAGCAAGTAACAAAATTAACCTTCAGATCCTCCCCGGCTGGACTTCCTTGTCCATCTCAGTTGGACAAGAATTAAGAGAAAGGTTAGGAGGCTGGACGTGCTGGCGCACGCTTGTAATCCCAGTACTTGGGAGGCTGAGACCGGAGGATCCGGGTTCGCAGCCAGCCTCAGCTACTTAGTGAGGCCCTCCACAACTTCGTGAGACCCAGTTTCAAAATAAAGAATAAAATATAGGGCTGGGGGTGGTAGCTCGGAGGTAGAACGCCCCTTGGTTCAATCCCGGGTACCGCAAAAAAAAAAAAAAGAGAGAAAGGTTAGGAGGAAAGTTATTACTGCTACTCTCCAACCGCCTTCCCTCTGATCTCCCCAGTTCTTAAAGCCCAAACACACTCTGTTGTCTCTCCCCAGACACCTCTGTTACTAACCTGCCTGACCCAAGCAGACTTTTGAAAGTGGCCCCTGGACCAGAATAATCACAGGAGAGTGAAGGATTTGTTACTGAGTAGGCTGGATGGGATCTGGTGATAGATCAGTACCATGTGGGTAAAGGGAAGAAAACGTCATAGATGACACTGAATTCATTTTGAGGGGCAGAGGACGGACCTTAAATACTATAGTGCTGCCAATAAGAGAAACGAGGAAAAGAGGAAGCAGAGGGTAGCTGGTATCACTACTCTTCCAGTCTTACAGGCCTTTGCTCGGTACCTACTAGGTACCAGGCACTGGGTTGTGAGTTAGTGGTTCACAAATTAAAGGACACATTGCCACTTACCAACTCCCTAATGAAGCATTCAACTTCAAACTGCTTTACTCATTATTCCCTGAAGGTATGTTTACATTTCTTTCTCTTTAGTGAGATATGAACCAATAACATGTAAAATGGGCTCATTCTCACTAATTATAATGTATCTATAATTAAAGATACATTAACTAAAGCAATGAAATACAATTTAATTCAATAGCTAGGCAAAGATAAGACTAAAAGATTACTAGCATTCAGTATTAGTGAGGATGTGGAGAAAAAGACGTTTTCACTCATTGACAACAAAAATCTCTTCAGTGTTTGGAGAGCCATTTCTACCAAAAATTTAAATGGTAAACCTATAACTCTAAGGATTTGTTCCATAGCTATTTTAAAGCAATCAATAAAATTTATATTTGTTTACTAAACATTGTGCTATTGAAAATTCTACCTAGTTCTGGTATTCTTTTACACAGTATGGTGACTCTAAATAATATATTGTATATTTCCAAAAAGCTGGAATAAAGTTTTTCAAATGTTTTCATGAGAAAGAAATGATAAATGTTTGAGGAAATATATGTGCCTCCTCAACATGTATCAAAATATCTCTTTTTTCTTTCTCTCTCTCTCTCTCTCTCTCTCTCTCTCTTTGTACCTCCAAGCTATATCAAGGGGGTAGAAGTATTATATAAAACAGGTTAAGCCGGGCTTGGTGGCACACACATGTATCCCAGTACTTACAAGACAAAAACAGGAGGATCCCAGGTTTGCGGCCAGCCTCAGCAACTTGGTGAGACCCTGTTTCAAAATAAAAAATAAAAACTGCTTGGAATGAGTCCTGGAGGTAGAATGCCCTGGACTCAATCCCCAGTAGCCCCTCCACCTCAAAAAAAAAAAAAAAAAAGAGCCGGGCCAGGTGGCGCACGCTTGTAATCCCGGTACTTGGGAGGCTGAGACAGGAGGATGGCAGGTTCAGGGCCAGCCTCAGCTATTTAATGAGACCCTGTTTCAAAAATAAAGAATAAAAAATAGGTCTGGGGGTGTAGCTCAGAGGTAGAATGTCCCTGGGTTCAATCCCTGGTATCAATAAAAAAAAGTAGATTTCCCTCCTGTGTGAGATTATCAATAGAACTCCAAATTCCAGAAGTGTTTTACTTATTCAACACTCTATATTTGGGATTTAGGAAAGACATCCCTGAAATAACAGACACTCAAACATTTGATTCTTAGGTAATATTAACAACAACAACAATAATAATAATCGTAATAATGATGCAGCAGCAACATAGCTATGAAAAGCAAGTTGTTTTTTAAGTTTTTACAATTTTCATATTAACATCAAAGAAGTGACTTTGCCTAGCCATGTTAGTCCAGTGCTCACTAATCCACTGCCGTATCATTTCCTGCAAAAAGCTGCCCTGCACTCTTGTGGTGGCTTCTGTCCAATGCAACAAAGATCTTCAACGGCATTTATAAAAAGGAGAAGATAATCAAAATGTGCATGCTATTCATTCATACTTCCTGTGCCTTTCATCAGTGTTGGGTAAAAATAAGGATCCTCTAATGTATGTGAAGACACGGTAGAAGTACCTTCAAGAACGAAAATCTGAAGTACTCACATGTAGATCTATTTTCCGTTCCACACTGATAGCTAGATAGTGATGGGGGTCTTGGTATTTGGATATTCATCATTCATTTGGAATAACTGAGAGAAATGGATCTGATGGATATACATTTTTCTTCATTGAAAGTGAAGAATTAGCCAGGCGTGGTGGCGCACGCTTGTAATCACAGCACTTGGGAGGCTGAGACAGGAGGATCACAGGTCCGCGCCCCGCCTCATCTACTTAGTGAGGCACTCCACAACTTAGTGAGACTCTGTTTCAAAATAAAGAATAAAGCCGGGCGTGGTGGCGCACACTTGTAATCCCAGTACTTGGGAGGCTGAGACCAGAGGATTGCAGGTTCGTGGCCAGCCTCAGCTACTTAGTGAGGCCCTCCACAACTTAGTGAGACCCTGTTTCAAAATAAAGAATAAAAAATAGGGCTGGGGGTGTAGCTCAGAGGTAGAATGCCCCGGGTTCAATCCCCAGTACCACAAAAAGTAAAACATTAAAAAAAATAAAAGAATAAAATAGGGCTGGGGATGTAGCTCAGAGGTAGAATGTCCCTGGGTTCAATCCCCAGTACCACAAAAAAAAAAGAGAGAGAAAGTGAAGAATTAATTTTATAATAATATCAACAAAAAACTATACCTGCATTTTACTGTACTCCGAGAAATTATTGCATACATTCCATCACCTCTAAGATATGACACAATATCGCCTCAATTATTAAATTATAGAAGATAGATAGAAGAGGATTTGGTTTTATTCCAATTCAGAATAAAACATAGAAAGGCTTCAGGGATTTTCTATTGATTAGTCAACATAACTGTGCCTTTTGCGCCACCTGCAGGAAATATGTAAAACTTACATCGAACATAAACACTCCTATAGGTTATAGAGACAAATTGAAAAATCTCACCATGAGATCTATGAAATAGAAACCTTTTCATTTGCCTAAGGCGACTTTCAAGTAGTTCTGTTGTAATATGACATATTAAGTCAGATATCAATTACAATCTAGTGATAATACTCATAGTTGCAATTACTTAAAATTTTTACTTGTGCCTGGCGTGGTGAGGCACACTTGTAATCTTAGTACTTGGGAGGCTGAGACAGGAGGATCGCAGGTTCCAGAACAGTCTCAGCAAGTAGTGAGACTCTCATCAACCTAGTGAGAGCCTGTTTCAAAATAAAAATAAAATAGGGCTGGGGGTGTAGCTCAGAGGTAGAATGCCTCTGGGTTCAAAACCCAGTGCCACACACACCCACAAAAAAAAATTACTTGAAGATAATTTAAACTCTATTTCCCCTAGTAAATTGGAGAGCCCACAATTTGATTTTTCTTTAATATTAAACTAAAGTCTGTTCATTGTAGTTAAATATAACATTTGTGTCATCAACGAATAGTTTAAACAAGGAAAAATCTATCTCTCCTTTGTTTTCTATATATATATAAGAAAAAGCTGTATTACTGACATGGAAACTGAAATGCAGATTAGAAAAATGTTCAAGCCTGGATATTTTATTACCAAAAAAAGGGAGAAAAAAAGAACTGTTCACCAAATATTTTTGCCATGTATCTTTCTGGGCCTCCTCAAATTTATATAGCAAAGTGAATTACATTAATGGTTAAACTACCTTCAGTGGGTAAACATCTTTACTATGAAACTTTGTATTACTGGTAGATGCTTAACTTATTTTCTAACAATATTATTATAAATACAGTTTTTAAAATGAGAAGTACTGTCTTACTATGCTATATCGAAAGCACTTAATCAAGACTAAATCTCTATGCCTTCATTTCTTCTCAATACACGTTCTCCACCTAATAAAGTCTCAGTTAAAGCCAGCTGTGGTGGTGCACACCTGTAATCCCAGTACTTAGGAGGCTGAGACAGGAAGATTGCAGGTTCGAAGCCAACTTTAGCAATTTAGTGAGACTCTCCACAACCTAGTGAGACCCTGTTTCCAAATAAGAAATAAAATCAGGTTGGAGGTATAGCTCAGAGGGAGAATGCCTCTGGGTTCAATCCCCAGTACCATAAAGAAAAAAAAGTCTCAGTTAATAGTTATAAGCCAGCCAGGTGTGGTGGCACATGCCTGAAATTCCAGTACTTGGGAGGCTGAGATAGGAGGACTGCAGTTTCAAGGACAACCAGCAATTTAGTGGGACCCTTTTCAAAATAAAAAATAAAAAAGGCTGGGGGTGTAGCTCAGAGGTAAAACACCCCTGGGGTTCAATTCCCAGTACCAAATATATGAATTTGGTACTGGAGATTATATATAAATATATATATATATTTACATATAAATATATATATATTTATATATATTTATATATATATATACCCTTGACTCCAAATTAATATCTGTAACATAGATCTCACCTCCAAATATTCAAAATAAAAACCTCAGCATTTCTACTTGTATGCCTCAAAGGCATTTCAACTCAACGGGTTCAAAGCCACTATGTTCTTTCCCAAAAAATCTTTTCATGTATCTGACCTTTATTCTGTCTATGACATCAATGAAACTTGGAAGTCATCCTTGGAACACTCCCTCTTTGTCTTTCCTTGTCTAATACATCATCCAGACCACTGACTTAACTTCTACATATATTTTTTTTTTTTTGCGCGGTACTGGGGATTGAACCCAGGGGCCTTCTACCTCCGAGCTATACCCCCAGCCCTATTTTCTATTCTTTATTTTGAAACAGGGTCTCAGTAAGTTGCGGAGGGCCTCACTAAGTAGCTGAGGCTGGCCGCGAACCGGGATCCTCCTGTCTCAGCCTCCCAAGTACTGCAATTACAAGCGTGCGCCACCACGCCTGGCTCGACTTAACTTCTAAATAACTCTCAAATCTGCTGGCTCCTGTCCATCTCCACTTCTGCAATTCCAGTTCAAATTACCAACACTCCTGACTTGGGCAATTGTGATCACTTCCAAACTCATCCCTTTCATCCCCATTGCCCATGCCCAGCTCCTCACATAGCAGCCAAACTTGTCTCTTCACATTGCGTCCACTCCCAAACCTTCTTATAATCCTTCAGGGGCGGCCCTGTGTTCTGGGACCAAGATCCCAATCCTGGACCCAGCTAAGGCCCTGCACCATCCGTCCAGGGCCTGCTTCACTGATCTCCTAGCCAACTGCTCTTCCCTTTTTCCTCCATGCAGTAGCCAACAGAATTACTTCATTTTACTCTCAGCAGCATTCTCTTTCCCAAGCCTAGGACTTGGCAAATATTGTTGCTTTTTGCTGGAACATTCTTTCTCTCATCTCATCCCTTTCAGTTATTTTTTAGATATGAAGTCAAATTCACTTTACCTGGGAACCCATTTTCTGAGGTTAGGCCAGGCTCCTTTGGAGTTGCATGAGAATAAAAACCTTCATTCTGCCTGGTGTGGTGGTGAACGCTTGTAATTCTAGTACTTGGGAGGCTGAGACAAGAGGACTGTAGGTTCGAGACCAGCCTCAGCAACTTAGCGAGGCTCTCCGGTTCTTCTAATCAATCTATTCTCAGTGCAAGACATAAAGCTAGAAGCACTTAACAAATATTTCTTGAATGAACAACTAAATACATAAACAAATGGTCATTTTTTCTTCATTCCAAGAAAAAAAAAGATGAAGGACAGAATACCTAAATTACATCCTCTCTTTCCCAAAAACCAACAAAAATTATAGTAAAGGTATGTGCAAAATGTCTTAAACCAACACTGAGAAAGAGAATGAAAAACAGGACACTTAAGTAATTTAAAAAAAATGTCAGCCGGGTATGGTGGTGCATGCCTGTAACCCCAGTACTTGGGAGGCTAAAACAGAAGAATTGCAAGTTCCAGGCCAGCCTCGGCAACTTAGCAAAACCTTCCGCAACTCAGTGAGACCCTGTTTCAAAATAAAAAGGGCTTCAGGTATAGCTCAGAGATAGAATACCCCTGGGTTCAATTCCCAGTATCAAAAAGAGAAAGAAAGAAAAGAAAAAAAAAGTTTTGAATTCTAAAAGCAGATGATGAACCAGTGATTGATAAATAAGACAAAGGAAAATGCTATAAAGTACACAGAGAAAGGGCAGAAGTAGAAAGATGTTCTGCCCCCTCAGAATCCAGGGAACCAAGGAACTTGAAGTGCTGATTACAGTGGAGAATAGAAGTGAGGGCTTAAAATGGAGAGATGAGTTGAAAGATTTCAAACAAAACATGTCACCTTCCCCCACACCCACCTCCCCTCACCCAAAGTCTTTCTCAGAAGGTCCAACTGCTTCTAAGATTTACCCCATCCCAACCCCAGGAGAAAGAGAGAGAGAGAGAGAGACGCTGCCATTCTTCTCTATAAAAGTTAATATACTTCTTTGGAAGAAGTAGGGCAGCTTGCGTGGGAGTTGGAACTCTGACATTTAGGAATCCCAAATTATAATGTTTAGCTCCCACCCACATCCCTTAGTGCAAAGCTTCCCAGTGCAGTAACTGCACCTGACAGAAACACACTCGGCTTTTCTATTACTGCTTTCTTAAATACAAACGGACAAGCAGAAGCCACCAAAAATATGAAGGAAAAAAATGCACCATGAATGAGAAAGCTCAAAATAAGCAAAAATGACTCCAGGAAAAACAGGTAATTCATCAACAGAGGGAAAAGAAAGGAAGAAAGAGAGAAAGAAATCTTCCGATTGCATCCTCAGGGATAATAAACAAGATACTGTATCTTTTGCATCTATAGGACAAACAAAAATGAGAACAGAATGTTATTTAAAAGTAGAAATAAGCCGGGCGTGGTGGCGCACACTTGTAATCCCAGTACTTTGGGAGGCGGAGACTGGAGGATCCGGGTTCGCGACCAGCCTCAGTTCTCTCGTGCTCTCTCTCCCTGTCTCTCTCTCTCTCTCTCTCTCTCTCTCTCTCTCTCTCTCTCTCTCTCTCCTTAGTGAGGCCCTCCGCAACTTCGTGAGACCCAGTTTCAAAATAAAGTATAAAAAATAGGGCCAGGGGTGTAGCGCGGAGGTAGAACGCCCCTGCATTCAATCCCCGGTACCACACACACAAAAAAAAAAGTAGAAATAAGAAAGCAATATATTGTTGAAAGTTTAAATATGAATATGTCTAAATCTTTCAGAATAATAGAATTCAACAAGCAATAGAAAATATAAGAGAAATGAGTCATAGGTGAATTATTTCAAGATATCCAACATTAGAAAGAGAGTACGAAGAAGGTGAGTGTGGTGGCGCACGCTTGTAATCCCAGTACTTGGGAGGCTGAGACAGGAGAATCACAGGTTCACGGCCAACCTCAGCTACTTAGTGAGGCCCTTCGCAACTTAGTGAGACCCTGTTTCAAACTAAGGAATTAAAAAATAGCTGGGGGTATAGCTCAGAGGTAAACTGCCTCTGGGTTCAATCCTCAGTACCGCAAAAAAAAAAAGAAAAAAGAAAAGAAAGACAATACAAAGAAAATAAAAGAAAGGTGATAATAATAGAAAAAATCAGCCAAGTGTGATGGTACATACCTGTAATCCCAGTACCTGGGAGGCTGAAACAGGAGGATGGCAGGTTTAGGTCAGCCTCAGCAACTTAGTGAGACCCTGTTTCCAAATAAAAAATAAAATAGAGCGGGGGGTGTAGTTTGGAGGTAGAATGCCCCTGGGTTCAATCCCCAGTAGCACCAAAAAAGGAAGGAAGGAAGGAAGGAAGGAAGGAAGGAAGGAAGGAAGGAAGGAAGGATCTTCTATAGCTGAAGTACTTCTTCTTTGGTGAAAGTCTGCAGATTGAAAGAGTCTATGATATGTCTGGATCAATGAATAAAAGAAAGACACAGGTTGAGCTATATCATTATAAAACTTCAAAACAATAAAAAAGAAAATACAAATAAATTTTCCAGTGTAAAGATAAAAACAAATTTGCTAAAAAGGAATAAAACACAGACTACCATCAGAATTATCAGCAGTAATAGATGAGAGAAAACCGTGGAAGAGTTTTCAAATGAAGGAAAATGATTTTTCACCTGGAAATCTATATGCAACACAGCCACTCACCAAATGTGAGTGCCGAAAAATAAATATGTTTAGATCTATAAGTAATCAGAAAGTTTAGCTATCATAGTGCTTTCCTATGGAATTCTTTTAGGATATATTCCAAAAGGAAGGAACAAACTAAAAAAGAGAAAAATTCAAGAAAGCAATGAGTTGGTTTTGTTTGTTTTTGTTTTCAGAAGAACGGTGAAGATGAGTCTCATGATGAAGAAGGCCCTAGAACAGCAGCTGGAACAGTAAGCTGGAGGGCTATAAAGCGAAAAAAACAGGTGGAAAAGGTCCACAAACTGCAGACTGCATGATGGGAAGATCGAGCAAAATTCAAAATGTAAGAGACAGATGATGCAAAAAGGAAAAAAAGAAACCAATTAAAATTCGGCAAGAGCCAGGCATGGGGTGCGCACTTGTAATCCCAGTCGTTGGGAGGCTGAGACAGGAGGATTGCAGGTTCATGACCAGCCTCAGCAACTTAGCGAGACCATCTTTCAGAATAAAAGAATAAAGCCCGGCGTGGTGGCACACGCTTGTAATCTCAGTACTTGGGAGGCTGAGACTGGAGGACCACAGGTTCGAGGACAGCCTCAGCAAATAGTGTCACTTTCATCAACCTAGCAAGACCCTATTTCAAAATAAAATAAAATAGGGCTGGGGATGTAACTCAGAGGTAGAATGCCCCTGGGTTCAATCCCCAGTGCCACAAAACAATAAATAAATAAAAGAATAAAATAGGGCTGGGAGTGTAGCTTGGAGGTAGAATGCCCATGGGTTCCATCCCCAGTACCACACACACACACACACACACACA
>PVJS01042468.1:0-17501 GCA_004027185.1 Glis glis | reverse complement strand
ATGTTGTATGAAAGATGGCTGCAAGATCTAGGAATATTAACCCACAAGAAAGAAGGTCTCAGGTGGTAGCCAGCTTTAAATATTCAAAAACCTGTCACTTGGAAGAGGGATTACACTTATTCGGTGGAGACCTGGGCCAGGCCTAGGGTCAGTAGGTCAGAGTTATAAAAAGCCAATTTAACTCAGTACATAGAGCAGACAACTTATGTGGAGATGTCTGAGGATGGAATGAGTTGGGTCAAACAAGAGTTCAAGCACAGGTTGACAGGAATATTGTAGAGATGAGGCAGTGTAGTATAATAGTTAAGATCGATAGCAAGTTGCTTAATTTTTCTATTTGAGTCTCATAATCTTTAAAAATGGAGATAATATCTACTGCACAATTGTTGGCAAGGATTAAATTAAATAATTATTTAGCTCTTAGTTGTTTATACAGGGTGTGCTTGTATGCATGACATTTCGAATCCACCCCACCTCCCAAACTGAAGTCTCATGATTCCAGAGGCGCTGAGAGAGAAAAGTTGAAAAGAATTAGCTAATTTTCTCCATTCCATAGGTACTCCCCAGTATTCTGAAATAGGCTTAAAAGCCTTTAAACATACTCCAGTTTCTTATGAAATTGCTCTGGTGTGGTGTCCCTGAACTGAAAATTTCAGTTTCTAACAGATGGTAAATATTTAATGCTAGTCCTCGGGTCACCCAAGACTGAAAAATGTCCCTCACTTTACTTGGGCAGAATGAAGTGTGAGGATTTTTACAGGGGAGTTGGAAAAGACAGAGACGAAAGAGCAATCTCAATCCATCCCCCGGTTAACAGCATTGTTTGATTGTGTTTACATATCAGACTTGTGTTCTGGGAGCTCGGAGCCTTACAGGGCATGTTTATCAAATTGCAAACAGCACCACTTATGCGCTGCCTGTGATAAAGTGCTCCCACAAAGCTGAGTAGCTCTCCCAGTAGAAGATGATTATTTCCCAAGATAAAAGCTGACTACAGGATGCCCAAGCAATTCATCAATTCAGTGACAAAATTAAAAAACAACAACAACAACAACATTCAGACAAACCACTCCTTGTGTACAGTGAAAGGGGAACACTTGGTTGACTGGGTTTCAGCTGCAAACCCCAAACCAAGGTGAAGTATTCATGGGAATTTTCATTATAATGTAATCACTTCTGCTAAACATGATGGATTCCGATTTGCTCCCAAGTTGACTGTCAGGGTAGAAGTTAAATGGTCACCTCATCATTAAAGGCAACGGATTTGTTTGTGTTAGCAGGAATTGTGGTTTTCGTTTCAAATTTGGCAGCACTGTGCAATATCAAATAATTGACAACTTAAATAGATGAAGAAGGTTTGTTTTGTAAAGGAAGAAAACTCCATCCTGTTACCAATACACTACAGGGAAGGCATCTTAAAATCTAAGAGCAACAGCAGTTTGAGTTTTGTTTTTCTAGCTACAGGCAAGGTGAAGTGGAATGTCTCTGGGCTTTGAAGTCAGAACGACCTCCTTCATTTGTTTATTTATTCAGCAAATTTTTATTGAGCTCCTCGTGTGTGCCAGGTACTATGTTAGGCTCCAGGGAGTTAGCAGCAGACTGACAGGCTGCTTGCTTCCATAGATCTTACAATTTAGTAGGAGGGTGGAGGAGAAACTCGATAATAAGCATACAGATGTTCTTCAAATTCTAGCCCCTCTTCTTTTTCTTTTTTTTTTTGTGACCCAGGTTTAGTTATTAGTGATGCCTCACACATAGCAAGGATTCAGAAAAGGATGGTTCTTTATCCCCTCTACTCCCCAACCTACAGGACCCTAGAAAAAAACAAACTGGCTTCTCAGTTTTGATTGATGCTATTTGGGGGCCAGAAAAATGAAGATCCTTGTCATCCCTATGAACTGTAAATAGAGTCGGATGAGTTGGCTTTATTGTCTAATGTTTTTCAAGTCCCAGAGCTAATCAACCTCTTATCTTTTTACTCTCCATTTTGCCTTCCCAAAGAGAGTGCTTCTGGATAAATTACTTGCAGTTTTTAAGTGTTATTGTTATTGAAAACAAAAAAGGTCTACTTCAAGTAGCATGCCCTAAATACTGGCTGATTCTACCTTTTGCTGAATTCTACCAATTAAAATTTTAAGGAAGGTTGTGAAGAGGGGTTCTTGGAATCACAGTTTAGCAGGTAGAGCTTGTTTTGGAGTGCTGTTAGGAAGACTCTGGGGTGGTCTTGTTAGAGATTATGGCATAGAAAAGCAGAGGATGACTCTGTGGTAAGGAAATAAATATAATCACGTGACACTTAAGAATGGGAATACATCCTGACAAATGCATTGTTAGCCGGGTGCAGTGGTGCACACCTGTAATTTCGGTACTTGGGAGGCTGCGACAGGAGGATCGCAGGTTCAAGGCCAGCCTTAGCAACTTAGTGAGACCCTGTTTCAAAATAAAAAGGGCTGGGGGTATAACTTGGAGGTAGAATGCCCCTGGGTTCAATCCCCAGTACCAAAAAATAATAAAATAAAATAAAATAAATGCATCATCAGGTAATTTCATCATTGTGTGAACATTGTAGACTATATTTACACAAACTAAAACAGCTAGGCTATATAATCTTATGGTAGCAACATTTTGTATGCAATCATCAATGGCCAAAACATTGGTATAATATAGCAATATATTATTATTGCTATAATGTTAAGTACAAGCACTATGTATGATGAATAAAAAGTATAGTCTTTAGTGCTGTTACTTCAAGAAAATGTGTCTGGTGTTCCAAACAATTGCATTCAAATGTTATACTTATAGCAGCCCATTGGGGAGTTGAGAGAATGGATTCTCTATGAATTCAATAGTCCTTCTTTTGCTTCAGGTACGTATAGTTTATATTTTATCCTTAGCATAGAGTTCATGTAAGACGCCAACCTATTATCTCCTTGAATAACTGAATACATATATTATTTGTATTTGTTCTTAAATTATTAACAAAATTTTAAAATATTAACAGAACTCCCACTCTTCCAAGAAGTTGTATATGTGGCTTAGGTAGCTATCAATTCACTTTTTAGTTGTATACTAACTGGGGACAGGAGCCAACAGGAAATCTGGAAGAGAATGGAGGAAACAAGAAGAATTTTCACTGGAAAAGGCAGAGTTACTGGCAGGTGTGAAAAACAAAAAGCAAAAAGAAACTTTTTGGCAGAGAGCCTATGGCAGAGAACTCGAGAGCATGGTGGTGGTAGGGAGAAGATTCTGTGTGTAGATGCTGTGTGTGAGATTAATGAGTGTAAAGACGAGGGAAAGAATGAGGCTTTGAAGAAGTTTGGCTCTGCTCATAGGTGTTTACTCCTGGTCTTCTTTAGAAGACTATAGTAGAGACATAAATTATATTCCAATTATTGTGACTTCTGGGTTCATATCTCTCTAGCTCACTCATTCTCTCAAGAGAGAGTTGGGGCCTCAGAATAACTTTATAAAGCTTAGTGTTGAATGAATAATTTAAACCATTCTTCCATTTAAAGACATTTCTTCAGTGTTGGGACAAAATAGCTAAAAATTCTAGGGCTGGGGTATAGCTCAGTGGTGGAATGCTTGCCTAGCATGTGTGAAGACCTGGGTCCAATCCCTAGCATGATAGATAGATGATAGATAGATGATAGATGATAGATAGATAGATAGATAGATGATAGATAGATAGATAGCTGAAAATCCAAAAGCTTTCAGGCTGAACCAACGTGGGTTTGCTTCCTGACCCCTCATTTGCTGGTGTGTTGCCTAGGACAACTCACATCACCTCTGGGAGCCTCGATTGCTTCATGTGTAATATGGGACTAAAAGTATTTACTCTGGAGGACTGTTACCATCAGTAAAATGAAATGTTTAACAAAGATCATGAAATAACTGGGGTTTCATCAGTCTAAGTCCAGGAAATCGATGACCTATTCAAATTAGGAACATTTGAAGAAAGTATGATAGCAGTACTATTTAAAAAAAATGCATAGGCACTTTATAGGAAAGCCACCAAAGACAGCGCAGTACCCTGGGGTTCACAGCTTTAGATTGAGACTGTGGGCAGGAAGAATGTTTCCTGAGACTTGGTGACAGAGAAAACTGGGTAGAGAGAGCTACCAGAAAGGTGCTGAGACCTGAGGGGAGGTGTGCCCACCCTTGACAACCACAGAGAGACTGAGAAATGACAGCACAGCTTCCCTTCCCCTCCTTTGGCCTCCCTCCAGTCTCCTGCAGGTCCTCTATTAGTACCGCCCAACTTGAAGCCATTTGGTAAAGGAGTTTCCGAAGGAAGGTCACAGGGAGCGAGCTGTAGAGCAGAGTGGAAAAGGATGAAAGTGGATCTGAGATAAACTGAACATATCCATCATGGCTGGGATTCATTCCCTTCCTTTTTTGCTATTTTTGCTTCCTATTCCCTATACTATGAATAAGGTTTCCTTTCTCGGGAAGAATAAGCATACTATAGAGGTATACTCTATAGTATGTACTGAAGGGCTGGCTTTTATGTAAGTTCTGTAGAACATGACATATCACAGATGTAGCTCTGGAGTTGGAAATGAACAAATATGGATCTTTACTTACAGGAACAGCAGGAGGAGCATAGCTGGTCTACTGGCTAATTCTCCGTGGGAGCGAATCCTTGCAGAGAACTTGCTATGCTAGTCAGAGATAAACACGGGCTCTTGTTTCAACAGTGGCTTTTCAAGTTTGTGTCTTGGCATGAAGCTGACTTTGGCAGAGGGCATCATGTAAACAGGGCACATGCCCAAGCGTGCAACCAGTCACAACTTGTTGGGTACATTTCCACCTTCTAGCCCATGACCCATGGCTCGCTGACAGCTGACTCTAGGGCATTCTTTCAAAGCAGTGACTTCTTAAATCCTCCTTAAATTCGTAGATAAGTTGAAGATCATATTTGGGGACAAGAGCATTTTGTCATTACTTGGGCAAAGCTTTGATTCATTCTACTTGTTAAGCTCCTGACTTTCTGATAAATAACTCTTCTTTTTGGCTCCTGTAGTGGCCTGAATAATGGCTTCCTAAAAGATAGATCCACGTCCTAATACCCTGGACTTGTGAATGTTGTCTTATTTGGAAAAGGGTTTTTGTAGATGTAATTATGTTAAGTATATTGAAATGAAGAAATCTTCCTGGATTATCTGAATGGGTCCTAAACCCAATGGCAAGTGTACTTGTAAGAGATACACAGAAGACAGCCATAGTGAGGGAGACTCTGAAGAAATGGAGGCAGAGATCAGTGTGATGTGGCCCAGAAGCCAAGGACTCTGGAAGGGGGATGGGATAGATTCTCCCCTAGACCCTTTATGGGGAGTGTGACCCTGGTTGTAGATTTCTGCTCTTCAGAATTGTGAAAAAATGAATTTCCAGCACTGCAAGCCACCAAGTTTGTGGCAATTCTGTTTTTCAGCACTCCTATGAAAACATCTGACACCTTAACTGCTAGTGGCCCCCATTTTTGTAGCCTGAGGAGTTATAGAAATAGTGCAGACACTATGTCCTTGAAAATTATGTTCTCACCACAAATCACTGATAAGTATATAAGGAAATGTATATATTATCCCAATTTAGCCATTCCACATTGTTCACATATTTTAAGACATCATGTGGTACACCATAAATATATATAATTTTATTTGTCATTTATTATATATATAGTCCATAATTGAAGCATTGTTATGTGGTGCATGACTTGCATTTCACTGTTCATACTTAAACATACTATATATATTAATTGAGTTAAATTAAAATCTCACTAACTCAGAATTTGAGATGATTAAAAAAAAAAACGAGGGCTATATAAGAGTCAGGAAATCAGAATTTTAGTTCTGGCCCTTAACCAGGTGTGTGACCTTGGAAAAGTTAGTGAATCTCTTAGGGCTACAGTTTCATAATTTTAAATGAAGGAATTGTATTTGATAATCTATAATTCTCCTCCTACATCCCTGATTCCATAATATTTTAATAATAATATTAACAGTATGACTCTCTCCCTTGGTGACCTTGTTCCTTTTCATGGATTAAATTTTCACTGAATTCTGATAATCTGAACTTGTCCACTAGCTTCAGACTCATGTAATAAATTCTCTGTAGGTCAGAAAAGGTATAATCTGACCTTTGATGAATGTAAGGAAAGGCAGCACAAGTTTACTTGCATCAAACAAAACAAAAAAAAGAAGGAAAAAAGAAAAACTACAAGGGAATATAACTGAGTCATTTAATTAAGAAGTCTACGAGTAGAGTTAATTTTAGCTATAGCTAGATTTATTGCCCCATGATGTCATCTAAATGTACTTTCTTTCCATCTCTCAGTTCTTTTTCCCCCAGGATTGGCTCCAGTCTTCAGTTTCATATGGTGCAATAGTGTTACTGCAACATCTCTTATTTACATGTGTTAAAGGAAAGTAAAAGTCTTTTCCCAGGATGCATAGCAAGAATCTCATTGCATCACATTGGCTCTGATTGGTTAATATTTTAATCTCTGAACCAATCACCATGATCAGAAGGAATATAATGCACTGATTGGCTTAGGCCTGGGTCACATCATCCATTGCTATGCCAGAGATATAGCCAGTAGCATGCTGGAGTCAGCAGAGTATTACATTTCAGTAATTTTATAAGCTGATAAATTAAAATGTTGATGGATTTAAATTGAGAAAGGTGGAAGTATTCATACAACAAATGAAGGCTTTCTTTGTGTACTTATCTTAGAGAGTTAGTTTAATAAACCACCACTCACACAGCCCTGTCCAAACATAAAGTCATAGAGAAGGGGATAAAGGAGGCCATTATCAAAATGAAGCAAAAATAAATGATGCAGAGGCAAACAATTAACCAATGAGTCTGGGAGCTCAAACTCAAAATATCTGATGTTGAACTCAATCTTTTATCCTCAACCTCCTTGTCTCATGGGTTTTCTATCTTGATTCAAAATAGCCTCTGTGGAGATCAGTATGGAGATTTCTCAGAAGATTGGAAATGGAACCACCATATGACCCAGCAATACCTCTCCTTGGCATCTTTCCAAGGGAATTGAAGTCAGAATATTATAGCGGTACAAGCATATCCATTTTTATAGCAGCACAAATCACAATAGCCAAATTGGAATATCCATATGGAACCAGCCTAGGTGTCTATCAACAGATGACTGGATAACAAAACGGTGGTATAGACACACATGGAATTTTACTCAGCCATAAAGAAGAACAAAATTATGTCATTTGCAGACAAATGGATAGAACTTAAGAATAGTATGCTATGTGAGATTAGCCAGTCTCAAAAAGAGAATAGTTGTATGTTTTCCTTCATACGAGGAAGCTAGATAGAAATTGGGAAACAAGGGTAACCTCAGATAGAGGAGCAGAGACTCCAATGGAGTGATGGGGGGGTTAGGAGAGGGAGAAGGGGGGAGAGAGACACAAAGAAGGTACCAGTTGAAATAATGCTATGTATGTATATTAAATTTCCAATGGCAATATCAAAGACATAGATGGGGGAGGGGAGGGAGGGGGTGTGATCTAGAGGGAAATGCTCCAAGTGTTGTGTGCATATATAGTCCTATCATTCTATACCTCAGTATAATGTATAATTACAATGAAAGTATAAAAAATACATTTGATATTTCATCTCTTCTTCTATCGTCATTGCCCTGTAACTTGACTTAGGCTTCTTTGAGATCTTCCTGGGCTATTTCAGAGTTCTCTGAAATTGTCTATTTGCCTTGTTTTTTCTTTCTCATCTCAATTCAGGTGACGAGCACCAGGGTGATCTACCTAAAATAAAACTTGATAGATAAGGTCTATGGTTGTTTTAAGACTTGTTCACAAGTTGTTTGAAATATGTCCCTTTAAGAGGCAGAGCTTAATTTTCTTCCCCTTGAGTGTAGGTCGAATAAATAGACTATAATAGGTAATAAAAGGCTTTGTGGGTTTCTCCTTGCTCTCTCTCAGATCCCTCACTCGAGAGGGAAACAGTTGCATTTTATGAGAATACTCAAGTAGTTCCACGGAGGGATCTGCCCTAGCAAGGGACCAAGACCTGCAAAAGTCAATTGAGAAGCAGATTCTCACCCCACTCAACATGATAAAGGACTGTGTTCCAGGAAGATGTTCTGACCAAAACCTCATGAGAGGTTCTGAATTAGAAGTCACTCCCAAGTTCCTAACCCATTGAAACTGTGTAATCTAAGCTTCTCTCTCTCTCTGTCTCTCTCTGACTCTCTGTCTCTCTCTGTCTCTCTCTCTATATATATATATACATACATATATATGTACTCTCTATATATGTACTCTCTCTCTTTATATATGTACTTTTATTGGTGCATTGTAATCATACATCTTGATGGGTTTCAGGGTGATAGAAGTATACATTCACACATCAGTCAATTAGCCCTCCCCCAATTCCCCCCCTTCCCTCCTTCTCCTGTTCAGCATAGTAGTTGACTTTTTTTTTGTGGTACTGGGGGTTGAACCCAGGGGCATTCTACCTCCGCGCTACACCCCCGGCCCCATTTTTTATACTTTATTTTGAAACCGGGTCTCACGAAGTTGCGGAGGGCCTCACTAAGGAGAGATTGAGAGAGAGAGAGAGAGAGAGAGAGAGAGAGAGAGAGCTGAGGCTGGCCATGAACCCGGATCCTCCGGTCTCCGCCTCCCAAAGTACTGGGATTACAAGCGTGCACCACCATGCCCGGCTAGTAGTTGACTTTGATATATTTGTGTATGTACATTCTGAGCATTAGGGTGTTTCCCTCTTCCCCTCCCCCATCTCCCTCAATTAGGTCACCTTCTTTACTCGTCTAAGGTTTTCTCCATCTTTGTCTGGAGTCCCTCCTATACTCTATTCTCCCTAGCTTCCATATATTAGGGAGAGCATCTGACTTTTCACTTTTTGTGACTGACCAATCTCACTAAGTAAAATGTTCTCTAATTCCATCCATTTCCCTGCAAATGACGTAATTTTGTTCTTCTTGATGGCTGCATAAAATTCCATTGTGTACATATCCCATAGTTTTGTAATCCATTCATCTGTTGATGGACATCTTGGCTGGTTCCATAGTTTGTCAATTATGAATTGTGCAGCTATAAACAGATTCACATGCATTAGTCTGGTAATTTGGTTTCCATTTTTTTGGGTAGATACCTAGAAGTGGTATTGCTGGGTCATATAGTAGGCTCATTTCCAGTCTAGTGAGGATCCTCCACACTGTTTTCCAAAGTGGTTGCACTAATTTGCAATCCCACCAACAGTGTATTAGAGTTCCTACTTCTCCACATCCTTGCCAGCATTTGTTGTTGTTTGTGTTTTTAATGATTGCCATTCTAATTGGGGTTAGGTGAAATCTCAGGGTAGTTTTGATTTGCATCTCTCTGATGGCTAATGATGTTGAACATTTTTTCATACATTTATTGGCCATTTGTATTTCTTCTTTTGTGAAGTGCCTATTTAGTTCACTTGCCCATTTTTTGATTGGGTTGTTTGTGTTTTTAGCAGTGAGTTCCTTGAGTTCTCTGTATATTCTAGATATTAGTCCTCTATCAGAGGAGTAGCTGGCAAAAATCTTCTCCCATTCTGTCGGCTCTCTGTTGAGGTTCTTGATAGTTTCCTTTGTTGTACAGAAGCTCTTCAGTTTAATGCAATCCCACATATTGATCCTCTTTTTAACATCTTGTGCCTTTGGGGTCTTGTTGAGGAAGTTTTTGCCTGTGCCTATGTGTTGAAGAGTTGGACCTATGCCCTCTTCAAGTAAGCGCAATGTCTCTGGTCTAATTTCTAGGTCTTTGATCCATCTTGAATTGACTCTTGTGCAGGGTGAGAAAGCGGGGTTTATTTCCATTTTTATGCATGGGGTTAACCAATTTTGCCAACACAATTTGTTGAAGAGGCTATCTTTTTTCCAGTGTATGTTTTTGACTCCTTTGTCAAAAATCAATTGGCTGTAAGTGTGCAGATTTGTTTCTGAGTCTTCTTTTCTTCTCCATTGGTCTATGTGTCTGCTTTTGTGCCAATACCATACTTTTTTATTACTATGACTCTGTAGTATAGTTTGAAGTCAGGTATTATGATGCTTCCTGCATGGTTCTTGTTGCTGAGAACTACTTTAGCTATTCTGGGTTTTTTGTTGTTCCAAATGAATTTAAGGACTGATTTTTCTGTCTGTGAAGAATGACCTTGTAAATTTAATGGGTATTGCATTGAATCTGTAGGTCACTTTTGGAAAAATGGCCATTTTGCTGATATTTATTCTGCCTATCCAACAGTATGGGAGGTCTTTCCATCTTCTAAGATCTTCTTCAATTTCTTTTTTCACTGTTTTGCAATTTTCCTTGTAGAGGTCTTTTACATCCTTGGTTATGTTTATTCCTAAGTATTTTATTGTTTGGGGGGATATCATGAGTGGAAATATTTTCTGGATTTCTTTTTCAGTGGATTTATGGTTGGCATATAGAAAAGCTTCTGATTTTTTAAGATTGACTTTGTATCCAGATACTTTGCTGAATTTGTTGATCACTTCTATAAGCCTTTTTGGTGACTTTGTTGGGTCTTCTAAGTATAATATCATGTCATCTGCAAATATAGATAGTTTCAGTTCTTCTTTTCCTATTTGTACTCCTTTGATTTCCTTCTCTTGCCTTATTGCTCTGGCTAGAGTCTCTAGTACTATATTGAAAAGGAGTTGTGACAGTAGACATCCTTGTCTTGTTCCTGTTTTTAAGGGGAACTCTCATAGTTTTTCCCCATTCAACATGATGTTGGCTGTGGGAAACCATCTGAACCTGGGCTTTTCTTTGATGGTAGGCTCTTTATTGCTGCTTCAATTTTTTTGATTGCTATTGGTTGATTTAAATTTTCTATATCTTCTTGATTCAACTTAGGAAGTTTGTACATGTCTAGAAATTTGTCAATTTCTTCTAGGTTTTCCATTTTGTTGGAGTATCGTTTTTCAAAGTAGTTTCTGATAATCCTCTGGATTTCTGCAGTGTAGATGGTAATATCATGTTTTTCATCTCTTATTTTAGTAATTTGGTTGACACTCTCTTTCTTTTGCTTAGGTTGGCAAGTTGTTTATCTATCTTGTTTATTTTTTCAAGGAACCAGCTTTTGGTTTTGTAGATTTTTTGTATTTTTTTATTCTCTACTTCATTGATTTCTGCTCTGATTTTTCATAATTTCCTGTCTTCTACTGGCTTTGGGGTTAGACTGTTCCTGTTTTTCAAGTGTTTTGAGTGTGTCATTAGGTTATTTATTTGGTGATTTTCTGTTCTTCTTATGTGAGCACTCAGTGCTATGAATTTTCCTCTTAATACTGCCATCAGAGTGTCCCAGAGATTTTGATGTGTTGTGTCCCTGTTTTTGTTTGTTTCTAGGAATTTCTTAATTTCTCCCTTTATTTCTTCTGTGACCCATTCCTCATTCAGTAGTGTGGTGTTCAGTCTCCACATGCTTATGAGGTTTCTCTGGGTCTTCTTATAGTTGATTTTCAATTTCATTCCATTATGGTCCGAAAAGACACAGGGGAATATATTACAGTTTTTGAACTTGCTAGTACTCACTTTGTGGCCTAGGCTATGGTCTATTTTAGAGAACAGATGAAAAAAATGTGAATTCAGTTGTAGTTGGGTGGAATATTCTGTATGTATTTAGTAGGTCCATTTGGTTTATGGTATTCCTTAGGACTGAGGCATCTTTACTGACCTTTTGTCTTAAATATCTGTGGTGTGAGAGGGGTGTTGAAGTCTCCCAATATTATTGTATTGGGATATATGTGTGACTTAATGTCATGAAGAATTTCTTTTATGAAAGTGGTTGCACCTATGTTTGGGACATAAATGTTAACTATTGTTATATCCTCTTGCTGGATCGTTCCTTTTACCAGTAAGAAATGATCTTCTTTGTCTCTTCTGATAAGTTTAGGTTCGAAGTTTAATTTGTCTGATATCATAGTTGCTACTCCTGCTTGTTTTCAACTTCTGTTAGCTTGGATTACCTTGCCCCATCCCTTCACCTTTAGTTTGGGAGTATCTTTACTTGTAAGGTGTGTTTCTTGCAGGCAGCATATAGATGGATTGTGATTTTTAATCCATTTTGCCACCTTATGTCTTCTGATTGGGGAGTTGAGGCCATTTATATTCAGCGTGATTATTGAGAGATGAGTTTTATTTCCTAACATTTTGAGTTTTAATTTCTGTTTGAGGTAGTGTTTGTTCTTTGCCTAGTTGTTTGATAATAATCATTGTTTCTCTGGTTCTGGCATTTCTTTATTATTTCTTCTTTGTAATTAATTTCTTTGAGTGTTTTCTCTAGTGCTGGTTTGGAAGACATAAAGTCTTTCAGCTTCTGTTTGTTGTGGAAGGTTTTCATTTCCCCGTCAGATTTGATAGATATCTTTGCTGGGTAGATAAATCTTTGCTGGAAGTTGTTTTCTTTCAGAATTTGGAGTATCTCACTCCAGGACCTCCTGACTTTAATGACTTGGTTTGGAAAATCAGAAGTGATTATTATTGGTTTGTCTCTGAGTGTTATTTGGTCTTGTACTCTCATTGCCTTTAAGATTCTCTCCTTGGCCTCTACATTAGTCAATTTGATGATTATGTGGCATGGTGAACCTCTTCTCTGATTTTGTCTATTAGGGGTTCTATATGTTTCCTGTACCTGTGTGTAGACCTCTTTTTCTATGTTTGGATATTTTCTAATATTACTTCACTGAAAAGATGATCTATTCCTTTGGTCAGCTTCTATTTCCTCTTCTATGCCTATTATTCTTATGTTTGCTCTTTTAAGATTGGCCAAGATCTCTTCAATGTCTAATTCATGCTGTCAAATTGTTTTTTCTAAATTATATACTATGCGTTCATTTTTGGAGAGGTCATCTTCTAAGACTGAGATTCTGTTTTCCATGTGGTGTAGTCTATTCTTGATAGTTTGTATTGATGCCTTCATTTCAATTATTGCATCCTTCACTTTCTTCAGAGCTTCTTTTTGATTCCTGTTCAGGGTGTCAGGGTCTTTGTTCATTTGATCCTTCATTATTTTCAGGCTCTTTCTGAATTATTTTCAGAAATCCTGTATCATTTCTACTATTAAAGTTCTGAATTGTCCTTCTGGCAATCTTTGTACTTCTGTGTTGGCGGGTTCTATTGTTGTGTAGTTATCAGAGCTCATTGTTTATTTGCTATTCTTCCATCTCATGATTTCAGGTTTTGTAAGTTTATATCTTTGTTGCTTTTGGTAGCTCTCTCTCTCACACTCTGTAGGTTTCCTATGTCTACTTTCTCTCCCTTTATAGTATCTTTTTTTTTTTTTTTTGCGGTACCAGGGATTGAACCCAGGGGCGTTCTACCTCCGTGCTACACCCCTGGGCCTATTTTTTATCCTTTATTTTGAAACTGGGTCTCACAAAGTTGTGGAGGGCCTCACTAAGTAGAGAGAGAGAGAGACAGGGAGAGAGACAGAGAGCTGAAGCTGGCTGCAAACCCGGGTCCTCCGGTCTCCACCTCCCAAAGTACTGGGATTACAAGCGTGCGCCACCACGCCTGGCCTCCTTTATAGTATCTTATTATGGAGGTAGATATTTGCTACTAGGTAAGCCTTAAAGGTGAATAGCCTTTACTGAATGCTTATTCTCACTTGCTCAGTATAATGTCCATTTGCAGGCCCAATTCTTGGTCTCCTTCAGTGATTGGGACCCTTGCCTGGTTCCTCTCACTGCCTGTGCAGGTGACCAGTTCCCCTCTCACTGCAAGGGTGGGTCTCCGCATTCTCCACTTGGGCTGTTCCTACATCTCTCTCTGTCTACACATATGGTGGGTGTTGCCAGCAGGGGGCCCTGGGCTTGTGTCTCACTTTGCCTTGAGTCTGTGCAAACAGGGAACTCCACATTTTCCACAAAGAGGGCTGGGTTGGTCTAATTTTTCCCCAGGTACCACGACTGTGTGTCCTGTGGAGATTCCTGGAAACCCCACAAGGGCACTGCGACCTGCAAGCTGTCCAGCCCGAAGGGTGCTGCGGGCTGTCTGCTTATCCATGCATCTACTGTGTCCCACAGCAGACCCCACTCCCACCTCCTGGGGGTGATCCGCAAAGCCTCAGACCCTGGGAGTCTATTGCTTGCCACAGGAGTCCCTGTGGATGCACTGGATGGTCTCCCCCTGGGGCAGCTACTTAACTTACAGTCCTGTTGAGTGCTGCTCTTAATCTCTGGAGGAGGGGATGGGCTCAGCCGTGCTGCTGCAGGTTCTGGTCAGGCCTCCGGGCACTCTGCTGCACGCTTTTGTTGCTGATGATCTGCAGTTACTGGTCTTACAACAGTTCTCTGGCTTCTTTGTTTGTGGACTGCAGAAGCCGCAAGCAATGCCGATAGCCGCAGGCGCAGTCCGACCAAGATGGCGCCGCTGCCACTTCTGCTGACACAGCAGTTCGGGTTTCGGCTGAGCGGGGAGCATGTTGCTGCTCGCCCTCGTTGCCCCTGATCCACTGCTGCTGGATTGACAACAGGTAGCTGGCATCTTTGTTGGTGGTGGGTGGAAGCTGAAATGTTGTCAGCTGCCGCTGGCGCAGTCCCGCCAAGATGGCACCGCTGCAGCCACTGTCGTTGTCACTGTTCAGGTCTGCTGAGTGTGGAACAAGCTGCTGCTGGCTTTAGTTGCTGCTGATCTGTGGCTGCTGGACTCACAACAAGTCTCTGGCTTCTTTGCTGGCCGCAATGCTGGTAGCCTCCGGCACGGGTTGGCCAAGATGGCGCCGCCGCTGTTCCTCAGGTAAGGAGCTTGGAGCTTTTTACTGTTCTCTTTTTTGTCTTCTGGCCTTGATTCCATCGTGTTTCAAATTTTTTGTTCTTTAGTTCAATTTTTCGTTGCTTTTCTTCTCTTGTCGAGACACTCCTTTCTTGGTGATTGTGATCCAAGTCTCAGATTGCAATGTGGTGTCTCCCTCAGTTGCCATCTTGGAATCCCCCTAGTCTAAGCTTCTTGCAAGCAGGTACTATTACTCCCAAGTACAGAGATGAGAAATACACAATATCTCCCATCTCAACCTTGCCACTATTCCATTCAGAGGTGGATTCCATGTCTCCTCTCCTTGAAACCAGATGGGATTTTATGACTGATTAAGCAGCAGAGATGCAGTAATGCCATGTGACATACAAAGGTAAGTCATACATAATACATACAAAGGTAAGTCATAAGAATGCTGTGTAATTCTGCTTTGCTCTCTTTAGACGTTTGCTCTTGGAATCCAGTCACCATTCTGTGACTAAGCCCATCCTATAGAAAGACCCACATGGAGAATAAGCCAGGGCCCCAGCTCGCACTCCAATCTGAGCTCCTAGACAATAGCTGAGTTAACTTTCCAGCCATGTGCATGAACTATATTGGAAATAGATCTTCCAGCTCCTAATTGAGCTTCCTAAATTGATGCCATGCTGATCAGGAATGAGACATCTCTGCTGAGCCCTGTCCAAATTATAAATGTTTGAGGAAACAAAGTAATTGTGATTGTTTTAAGCTATCAAGTTTTGGGGTTATTTCTTATGCAGCCACATATAAAAGAAATATTTAGCACAAAACCTGTATCACAGACTTTAGACAAGTATTTGTAAACCGGCTGATGATTCTGACTTCCCTGTAGAACTTCTTTCTGGGCACATTAGCACATGAGTTCTTTAAACAGATCTTGAACTCGTCTACTCATGACAACTTACATTCAGGTTGTTTCTTCTGCTTTCAGTTGGCTCCCTTCTGTCTGTAACCATTTACCTGCTCAAGTCCTGTGATTCTGAAAAACTCCAGTTGAATCCTCCCTCCTTCCTTTTCTTGCCTCCTTCCTTCCTTCCTTTCCTCGCTTCCTTCTTTCTTTTCTTCCTTTTAATAAAATATCACGAACATCTACAATACAAGATATCATGTACAAAGATATAGACAAAGATCCCGTCCTCTTGAAACTTTACATTTCAATGGAAAATTCTTGTCAATCAACCAGTTGATCAATTCCAGTCAATAAATTAATATATAATTAGAAATCCATGGAGTGTCTTGTTATTAGTGCCTTAAGGGAAGCAAATAGTGTGTGATCATAGAAAATAATGGTGAGGTGGGAAGGGGCAAGAATGAGACCCTATTTTAGATGGAGTATTCAGGGATAATTTCTCTAAGAAAGTGACATTTGAAATGTGAACATTAAGAAGGAACAAGTCAGGAAGGGAAGACGATAACATCCTGGGCAGAGAACACAGCAAACATAAAAACACAAGGTGGGAAAAAATGTGTTATGTTGGACAAAATAAAGGAGGTCTTTACAGCTGCAGTGTAACGAGTAAGAAGTTGACTACATGAAGTTGGAAAAATAAGTAGACACCGATCATGCATATTTAGAGGGCACAGTAAAGAATTTAGATTTAATTCTAAACACCATTGATAATTACTGAAGAACTTAGAAGTATGGGAGTTCCATAGTCTTGTTTGCATTTTAGATATATTCTTGTTGCCATATAGGGAATGCATTGTGTGTTGGCAGGGAGAGGTCCAAAAATATAAACAGAAGGACCAGACATGAGGTGATGATAACTTGGATTAGGGTGGTAGCATCAGAAATAGACAGCAAAATGTATAGATTCGGATAAAATTTGTAGTTATTAGTTACAGGGCTTGCTGCTGACTTGGTGTTGATGCTGAAGGGAAGGGAAAATTTGGGGTTTGGTAAAGTGTTTTCACTTTATTTTAAGACATGGGGGAGCCATAAACATTTGAGCATGGGAGTCTATACTCCCATTTCTTCCAGCAGGAAGCATCTCTACAGCCCTTCTGTTAGCATTCATCTCTCCCGCCTCTGTGTTTGTCTGGTCCCATGGTTTTAACTCTTACATGGAAAACTGCATAAATCTATAGGTTAAAAGTATAAGCAATTTTGTGACTGAATTGATGTGAACTGGTCTGGGTCCCCGGCCTACTTCCTGTGAAATGTTATGACTCAGATCAATTCATTCAAGTCTCGTGTCCACTGTTCTTCAAAATGTGAGCAGCACCTATGTTATAGGTTTGCCAGATTAATTGAATGAAACACTGAGGGAGAGAGATGTATTTTGGGAATGGCAGTGAGAACGTCTAGCTTTAATTTCAGTGTCATGGCACTTAATTATTACATCTAATACTTAATGGAACACCTACCACGTGCCAGACACAATCTAGTGTTTTACTCTTAACAGTCTTATGATTTAATTATTATTGTTATCTTTCTTTAGAAGTTAATAGAGGCACAGAGAGCTCAAAAACATATCTAATGTTATACTGCAATATGTAACTTGTATAGGATTGTTTTTCTTCTTTTTCTCCCTATAGTTCTCAGACAGAGGGGAATGTGTATGTCTTGTACCTAACTCTCTTCCCCATCTCTGGCACATCGCAGAAAGTCAATTCATATATGCTCAGTTTGTGGACCTTCAGGCTTGACTCACTTGTCAAAGTCTGCGTTTTTTTTTTTTTTTT
>PVJS01042467.1:0-17503 GCA_004027185.1 Glis glis | reverse complement strand
GGGTCTCACAAAGTTGCGGAGGGCCTCACTAAGGAGAGAGAGAGAGACAGACAGACAGAGAGACAGAGAGAGCTGAGGCTGGCCACGAACCCAGATCCTCCGGTCTCTGCCTCTCAAAGTACTGGGATTACAAGCGTGCGCCACCACGCCCAGCCCTGAGTTGAAATTTTTATTAAAATGTAATTCTATGTATCAGAGGCTAAAGAATTTTTAGGCTATGTTTTGATTAACAACTATTAAAAACATAAAGTATTTTATCTTTCTAAAAAAGGTAATTTATCCAAATTAAAAGATTTCTTATAAGGATTGGTTCTAATATAAGAAAACCCAATAAATAAAAGTAGATATTTAATAATATGAAGAGGTATTTTAGTAAGAAGGTTAAAGGAAAGAGGAAAATGCTTTTAGATGAGAAAGGATTTTACATGGAATTTTTTGTTCTAAATGATTGAGTTATTCCATAAGGAAAGAGAAAGATGAGAACAAAAATTTGAAGGTTAAGCAAGTTACAGAAGGTTTGAGAAAGTTAGAGATTAATTATATAGGATAAAACTTAGCACCCATTCTGGCTGAGGGTGGACATTGGACATTAGGAGGGAGTCCCATGAGGAGGCTGGGGCAGTCCAGGCATTCAGGAGAGAGGTGACACATCTTGGCCTGGGGCAGTGTGGTGAGGAGCAGAGGTTGGTTTCCCCATCTGTCCAACAAGGGTATTGAACAAGATGGTCCTGTAGGACCTTTCCAGCTTTTGAATTTGGTAATTTGGTGAATTACCTCAGCAACCCGAATTCAGTGAGGCCAGCCACTGTTTGTCTTTTCCAACAATCTCTAAGCTTCTCCTCTTGGATTCTGGGTCTGAACAGAGCCCAGTGAGCTGCAGCTCCAATCAGGGCCTCCTGCCTGCCCTCACCACTGCCAGCCCCATTCCTGTCCCCATCTCCCAGGGACAGATGGGTGGGCAGCAGGAGGCAGCTGGGCTTTGATGCCTGCAGTGCCCCGGGGGAGAGAATTATCTGAGAGTTCAAAACCCTTCTTTGCCTTCCAGATCTTGAGTTAAAAGCCCCAAATGTCACAGCCCCAAGGGGCAGGGGTTGGAGTGTGCCCAGAGAGGGGCAGGAGGAGACATTTTTTAACCCTGTAGCTGCTTGCACAAGACAGACACCTGGGGTGCTGAGACCTCTGGTGCTGGGAGCAGGAAGCTGTCAGGGCTGAGGCTGAACACTGGTGGCCCTTGGGCCACAACTGACCCACTGACTTATTTATTGGCCTGAAAAGTGTTTGAGAAGAATTTAAGCCAATGTTAAAAGTTCAAGAAATTTAAAAGGAAAATTGAAATTTCTGATTTCTCTTGAATAATTAGAAAATCTGACCATACCAATTGCCCATTTCTGCATTACAACATCCGGCAGGCGCTGAGTAGCAGCTGTTCCCATTATTATTTTATTTTATTAACAGGCAAATATATTCACATGATTGAAAAAAAATTATCGGTAGGCAAATAATGAACTCCCCCCCCTGTCTTTATTCCCCTCTGCCCAGATTCCCTTCAGTAATCTCTTATTTCCTTTTGTTTTTTGTTGTTGCCATTGTTGTTTTTCCCCCAGTACTAAGGATTGAACTTGGGCTCTATCGCTGAGCTACAGCCCCAGCTCTTTTTCCTTTTTTTGAAATGGGGTCTTTCTAAGTTGCCCAGTCTGGCCTTGAACTTGTGATTCTCCTGCCTCAGTCTCCCAAGTACCTGGGATTACAGGTGAATTCTCTTATTTTCTTATGCAAACTTCTAAAGTTTCCTTGTGCACATATGAACACATAAAAATAGGTATTACTATCTATCCCCCACTTTTCAACCAGCGTCCCCTGGTTCGCCCTTGTGTTTTCCTGTGAAGGCCTTTTTGTATCAACAGAGAGAGTGCATTACTCCAGGTCATTCCATTGTCCCGTGGTTTATTTAGCCAGTCTCCTGATGGGCATTTGAGTCATGTCCAATGTTTGTGATTATAAACAATGCAGGATCAATGACCTCATGCATAGTTGCATGGATGCAAGTATATTTTGGGTTTTTTTTTAACTTTTTGGTACTGGGGATTGAACCCAGGGGCATTCTACCTCCAAGCTACACATGAGTCATATTTAATTTTTATTTTGAAACAGGGTCTCACTGAGTTGTGGAGGGCCCTTGTTAAGTTGCTGAGGCTATCTTTGAACCTACAATCCTCCTGTCTCAGCCTCCCAAGTACTGAGATTACAGGTGTGCGCCACCACACCCGACTTCATTCAATATTTTCATAAAATACCTACTGAGTGCCAGATACTCCTAGGTACTAGGAGATTTGGTGGTAACAAAATACATTAATTTTCCCAACAATCATGGAGGTCCAGGCAATTCTGAACAAACATAAAAAGACAAATTGCCAGTGTGCTGATGTTAAGAAGTAAGAGACTAAGGTGTATGGAAGCTCAGAACAAAGAGCATCAGGGAGACTTCTCCAAGGGATGGGAAGCAAGGCACAGCTGAGCAGAAGATCCAGGGGGGCTTCCTGTGGAAGGTTTCACCCCAGTTAATAATTTCCATTAATCTTTACCACAGGCACTGCTTAGCTCCCATTTTACTTTTCTCAGAAGGCAAGAGAAATTGGGTAACTTTTTCAAAGTCATGGAGCCATGAAGAGATAGGAAGGTTTCAAACTCAGATTTTCTGGCTCCAGAGTATTAGACCTAAAAACCTGCCTTCTATTGTCTGTTTGAATGGGGAAAGTCTGGGATATTGGGAGGCATGGGAGGTAGAGGCACAGCCTTCACTTGGGTGGGGCCTTTAAGTCCCCCCCCCCCGGGTACCATGAGAAGCAATGTTCCAGACTGATTAAGAAACTGGCCAGGTCCTGAGGGCTTCCCCCCTGCCCCCCACCACTTAGGACCCTGTGCCCTCCATAAGTCTCCCTGCCTAGGGCCATAGGAGACAAAAAGGCAGAGATGCTCCTTTCTAAACCACAATGGAATTCAGACCTCCCAGTCCAACTGACAACTGCTCCCACTAGTCTGAACATAGGCTGTCAGCCTTGAATCCAGTCTGGAAAACTCCCTTAGCGCCTAACTCTTCCCCCTTTGTTTTCAGCTTCCGGCAACAGCTGGTACCCCAACCTCTGCAGCATTACTGAGACCAAAACAGTCCCTGGACACAAGGGATGCCAGGCTGCAGGACCACAGATGGTTGTTTCTTCCTGACCCAGGACAGCTGTCTGCCTTCATCTTCCTCTCCCTGCCACTCAGAGGCAGGGTGGTCTTTCCACCTCCCCAACTCCTCCCCACTCTCCCCTCCCCCTCCTCCATTCTTTCCCTTGAGAAGTAGCAAATCCAATTCTGGAGCCAGATGATGAGCTTGAATTTGATTTTAGCACTTACTAACTGTGTGACTTTGAACAAATTAACTTCTCTGTGACTTGGTATCGTCATCTGTAAAATGGGAAGGGGGAGTGTAAACTACCTCACAAACTGAGAATAAAATGAGTTAGTAATTGTACAGTATTTGGAACAGGGTCTAGCAGAGGGAAACTATTATGCAGTGATTGTATGATAAATGCCTTGGGACATCCAATCTGAGGTAAGGTGGAAGGGATGAGGGGCACCAGGACCTGTGAGGGACCCCACCTCCTCTCATGGATCACTATTACAGTCTTCTTTCTAAATCCTGGTGTAGCCACATAACTCCCCTGCTCAAATTCTGCAATGGTTCCCCTATTGCCTGCTGGATAAAGGATTCTGGGATCTTGCCCCATCCATCCCCTCTTCCCACCTGCCTGGATCTGTGGTTCAGACCCCCTTGAAAACATGCTCTCCAGTCTTGGGCCCCCAGCACTTTGCACTTGCTCCTTCCTTTCGCTAGAATTTCCTCCCATCCCTTCCCTCTCCTTGCTGGCCCCTTCCCTCCTCCTTCTCTATTAGGGCTGCGGCCAGATGAAAGCAGTCCCAGAGGGAGGGAAAGGGAGAGTGAGGAAGAGACAACAACTCTCAGAGCTGCAGTTTTCTAAACCCCCAAAGGAAGACAAAAAGAAAAGGAATCTGCCAAGATCAAAGGAGAAGATGGAACTGGGCGTGGTGGGCGCATGTCTGTAATCTCAGTATATGGGAGAAGGAGGATTGCAGGTTCAAGGACAGCCTCAGCAATTTAGGGAGGCCCTCAGCAACTTAGCAAGACCCTGTTTCAAAATAAAAAGGTTTGGAAGTGTAGCTCGGAGGTACAATGCCCTGGTGTTCAATCCCCAGTACCAATAAATAAATAAATAAATAAATAAATAAATAAATAAATAAATAAATATATTTATATGGAGGGGATGAAACAATAAGTGAACACTCTGGAAACTAGGAAGTGGCACATTAGCGTAGAGTGATCGCTAAGCTGTAATGGGGGGGCGCCCAAACAGCTGGTCTCCCTGCCCCTCATTGCAAGACCCAACCTCTCACTCAGACCCAGGCCACCGGAGGTAAACACCAGGAGATAAGTGGAAGATGCCGAGATAGGAAGGGGGCAATAAAGAAAGAAGGAAGTGGGGGGGGGGTGGAGTGAGAGACGAAAGCATGTGGCTGGGGCCCCACGCCTCCTAGGGAGGAAAGGAAGGGTGACCTGGGATGCTCTCCCCGCCCTCGCCCCCTCTCCCTTCCCAGGGGGGCTGCCCCCATCCGGCCAAGGCCCAGGCAGGCTGGGGGAGGGGCCGTGCGGCGCCAAGAAGAATGAATAATTGAAGTAGAGGGGAGGAGGAAGAAGAGGAGAAGGCGGGAGCCGCCCGCAAAGGGTCCTTCCCACTCCGCACCCCACCCCCTCCACCGCCCGGAAGTCGCTCCCCGCCTCCTGCTCCGCCAACATGGCCGCGAAGTCGGATGGAGCGGCGGCTGCGGCCGGTCCGGGACCGGAGGGGGCGGCCGGAGAAGCCCGGGGCGGTGCCAGCGGGCGCGGGGAGGCGGCGGTCGTGGCCGGGGGTCCGGGGGTGGTCGGGGCGGGAGGCCCGGGGCCGCGCTACGAGCTGCGGGACTGCTGCTGGGTGCTGTGCGCACTGCTCGTGTTCTTCTCCGACGGCGCCACGGACCTGTGGCTGGCGGCCTCCTACTACCTGCAGGGTCAGCGCACCTACTTCGGCCTCACGTTGCTGTTCGTGCTGCTGCCCTCGCTGGTCGTGCAGTTGCTCAGCTTCCGCTGGTTTGTCTACGACTACTCGGAGCCCGCGGGGACCCCGGGACCCGCCGTCAGCACCAAGGACAGCGGCACAGGCGGAGCCGCCATCAGCACCAAGGACAGCGCCGGCGCCTTCAGGACCAAAGAAGGCAGCCCGGAACTGAGCCCCCGGCCCGCGCCCTCCTCCGCCAGCGCCTACCGCCGCCGCTGCTGCCGCCTCTGCGTCTGGCTGCTGCAGACCCTCGTCCACCTCCTGCAGCTCGGCCAGGTCTGGAGGTAGGAGAAGAGCAGGTGGAGGGAGCTGAGTCCAAGGAGTGGGGGTGACCAGGAGCTACTTGCCGCCCCAACCCTGCCCTGACCTTTCCAGGATCTTTCCAGTCCTGACCTCCGCCCCTCCCCACCCCACTGCAGCTCTCAATATTTCTCAATCAGCTCCTCCTGACCTCTGCCCCCGAACCCTGTCCAACCCCAGAGCCATCTGATCTGATTTGGCCAGTGCCCGGGAAGGTATGGGGCAATAAGGGAGAGAAAGAGATCCTCAGGGGTGTGTGAGTGAGAAGGATCAGGGGCTTGTAAGGAAACGTGTGAGGTTTGGAACAGAGCCACAGCCCTGGTCCCTCCTCTCTGTCCCAGTGCTGAGCCTGGGCTTAGGAAAAATCTCAGAAATCCTTCCTTGCTCTCATAAAAGCTCAATTGGGAATTGCAGCCCACCCCCAACCTCCCAGGAGAGAGAATTTGAGGCAGCTTAAGTGACTATCCCGCCTAAACTTCTTGGGCTTTTAGGGAAAGGGTATGCTGGACCCAGCTGGGAAGCTTTCTGGCTCCTTCTACTTCCTAAGGACTCCCTTAGGAACCCCCCCCAAAAAAAAGGCCAAGGAGATTTGCAATCTTGAATTTGACATTAGATGGCCACTGGCTGCCCTTAAATCCTAGGACAGTAAGGCAAAAACTGAGGCTTTGTGCAGGCTGCTCACTTCCAGGCATCCTTCCCTGCCAGGACTGAGAGTGCCTGCTGTGCTGAGTTAATTGGAGAGAGGGGGAATTCTAAACCTAGGGCTCCTCTTGAATCCAAATTGCTCTAGTATTACTTACTATGTGATCATAGGCAGACCTCCTCCTCCCTCCAAACCCCAGTTTCCTCGCCTGTGAAATGAGAGAGAATCCCTACACTTCTCTCTTACTGGCTTCCTGTTTCATTTTTCTTACCTGTTGGGATGGTCAGGTGAAAGATGGTCTGTGTGAGGACCCTGCAGACTGGAACAGATTTGGGGAATGTAATGGATTATCATGATTATAACAGATGTGGAAGAAGCATGAAAAGAAGTCATTCTAGAGATCTAAAGGGAGATTGTTCTGTTGTTATATTTATTCTGCTACTTGTTAACGCATTCTGCCTAACTCAGAAGATTCAGTTCTGGGCTGAGGGTTAGACACGGGACTCCCAGGGTTTGTCCCAGCTGCTCACTTGCTGTGTCGACCTTGCTGTGTTGTCTATTCTCTCTCTGCCTTAGTTTACCCATATTTGCTTGCCAAGACGTTGTGTATGTTCCACTTAGCTGCCCTGGGGGGAAAGGGGGCGGAGTGCTATCCACACAAGGTGGTGTTATTATTATTAGCTTGACACATAAAAATATTCATTTCTACATCCAGGAACTAATCTGCATTTATCATTCTGTGCCCGAGTGGACAGATGGTGAAAGTTATTTTTAGATTCTGAAATGGTAACTTCCTATTCTTGGTAGCCAAAGCTTCATCCCCCTTTCCCTTCAGCCTAAAGTGGGCCAACTGCCCCACGACTCACTGGCTACCATCCTCCCCATTCAGAATCCACTTGCAAGAAGCTAATAGATCTCTTCTTTCTTGCTGAGTTTCTATCAAATAGGGCAAAAAAAATGACCATAGGCAGGGGGTCTCAGGGGAGTGGCTGAAAATGGCTGAGGGTCCACTGAACTCTGTGGTTTCTTAGATAAAAGAGCTATTTCCACCATCCCCTAAGTGAAGGAGTTTGGACGAGATAATTTTCTCAGGGATAGCAATCTAATGGCAATGGGGTGGAATCTGGTGTATGGAAGTGTTTTGTGTGGCTTGTACAGGAGTTTTTAAACCTAAAGTCCTAGCATCTTTTGGGGAAAAAAATGGCTTTAGCAGTTATCAGGCTGTAACAGTTTATGCAGGATAAGTGTACTCAAGTTTGTCCACTCTTCCCTTTAATTATATCTGGAACATTTCTCTTAGGCATGAGAGCCCTAATTTATGGTTCTTTAACAATTATTTTATTAAGCACACACTTTGTGCCAAGCCTACTGGTTGTCTTTTTACCTGCTTTTTTTTTCCCTGTATCTCTCCTAATAATCCAGTCGTGTGGTTAGTATTATAATTTTTACTTGATAGATGAGGGAATGGAGGCTAAGAGAGGGGGCATCCTTGCCCAAGGTCACACAGCAAGGGATTAGAAGAGCTGGAATTCAAGATTCTTTGCCTTCAAAGCCCCAGTTCAATTTATCCACCTTGTAATTCTGCCACTAATATGTCCCCCACAGCTTGAAGAATTATGAGTCTGAAATTCCAAGATTCCAGGATGATAGAAAGTCAGGCTTCTGTTGCACCAAGATAAGGATGCAAAAAGAGGGGGAGGGAGCTGAACCATGTGGGTGAGAATGAGGAAACTGTGTATTGTGGGGAAGTACTAGATTGGAAGGGGCACTTTCATCTTCGTCTTGTTTTGTAAGTGACCTTGGGCTAGGCTTTTCCCATCTCTACGACTCAGTTTCCCTGTGTTTGAAATGAGAAGATTAGAGTTGGTGCCCTTAAGGGGTGGAATGTGCCTTTCTGGTGCCCCACAATGACTTAGCATAGTGCCTCACACTAAATACCGCTCAGAATAGTGTAAGGTCATCAAATTAGAATTGGGGACCCTCCCTCAAATACTCCTCTGTGTCTAGGCCACAGCACTGCTCCCTCTGCCTCCTGCCAAGCCCTGAACTCCAGAGAAGTTCTTGTTTGTTTGTTTGTTTGTTGGTTGGTTGGTTGGTTGGTTGGTTGGTACTGGGGATGGAACCCAGGGACATTCTACCTCTGAGCTACATCCCCAGCCCTATTTTATTCTTTTATTTTGAAACAGGGTCTCACTAAGTTGCTGAGGCCATCCTCGAACCTGCAATCCTCCTGTCTCAGCCTCCCAAGTACTGGGATTACAAGCATGCGCCACCATGCCCAACGCAGAGAAGTTCTGAAATGAGTTAGTACCTGCTGTGTGCTTCATTCCCTGCACAGAACAGAGGATCAATTAAAGAGAGATATGGGGTTGGGGGTCTGCAGAGAAATGGAAAGGAATTACCAACAGCTGACTATTCTCTCTGAATTCAGATTCTGCAATGAATTAGGAGAGGTTTCATAGAAATGGCTACTGGAAATGAAAAATCCATAGAGGGTCACATTAAACAAGCTAAAATTCTGACTCTGGGTCTATTGCAGAGCTAAAGTCTCTGGACCCTTGTCCCAGAAGCTTTGAATTCTGAAATGGCTGAGAGTCTGGCTAAATGGGGGGAAATCCAGAGAAAGTATAGAAAAACCACTAGGACTGGCATTCCTAGAAATTAAGCAATGTTGGCACAACATGTTTGCTTACCGTGCGAGACTTTCCCACAGATGTTCTAAGTGGCAGGGCCTGGGGTAATAAAGAAGGAGGTATGTATCTGAGTCCCCCAAGATCAAACCTGAGAGGTTGACTGGTCATTTGCCTTCTAATCCCATGCCCTCAGTTCTGAATGAAATAAATATAAAATACACAGGGTGTCAGATAAAGAGACATTATGGGGCAGAAGTGTCCTAGACAAGAGGAAGCTACCACCTAGCTACCTGGACAGCTCCCTGAAAAATCATGGAGCCAGTATGTTAAGCCTTGATTTCTCAAGAGAAATGCAAAATTGGGATTTTTGTGCAAAATCTCCCAATTTTCAACTACTAATTAAGATTTTTAAAAAATAGTAACAAGAGCCGGGGGTGGTAGCACATACCTGTAATCCCAGTACTTGGGAGGCTGAGACAGGAGGATTGCAGGTTTGAGGACAGCCTCAGTGATATAGCGAGACTCAGTAACCTAGTGAGGCCCTGTTTCAAAATAAAATAGGGCTGGGGGTGTAGCTCAGAGGTAGAATGCCCCTGGGTTCAATCCCCAGTACCACAAAAAACAAACAAACAAAAAAAAATAGTATTAACCAAAGGAAACACACTTGTGGGCCTATCTTCTTTGTAACCTCAGGCAACCTCTTCACAATTGAAAAGGCTCTTTTACACAGATAATGTTATTATTTTAAACATAAAATGAGAGAATTTACAGACACCACACACCTACTGGGTTTCAGGCCCATGTGAGGTGTTCCAGGCCTGTGATCTTATCTTACTTTGGAATCTTCCCTCTGATTGGCTACTGATAGCACCCATTTATCAGATAAGAAAGTGAGGCTCAGAGAAGGCAAGTAACTTGTCAGAGAGGTACCTACCCAGCTTTGTCCAGTTACCAAGCCCAGCTCTATCCCTGCCATCACACACTGGCTATGTTGGGGATCCCAGACCAGCATCTCCGTGCAATGACAGATTGAATCCCTGAGAGAAAAGCAAACAGATTCTTTGGTGGGGCACAAATCTGGCTGTGGGCTGGACGCCAACCCACTCTTCATCCCCTGCCCTTCCATAAACCCTCTGAGCTGTTAAGCCACTGAGGGCTGATAAGCCAATTAAGGTCTAACCCTGTCTCCCCTGACCCTGTGGGCAGCAGAGCAGTAAGCCACGAATCCTGCTTTCCCTAATCTTGAACTCATGGGCCCCAGCTTTGCCCAGATAAGCATGATTTGCTAAGCCAATTAGTGTGAGAGACCTGACATGGGATTCCTCCCAGGCTGTTGGGATCTAGGCACCTGGAAAGGGTGGGGGGCGATTGGGCTTTGGGCACCTCCCTCCAACACCCTCTCCATGTCCAGGCAGCAGCACTGTTCCCTCTGCCTGCTAACAAGGCTGTACTCCAGAGAAGTTCTAAAATGAGTTAGTGACCAACTGGGTGTGAAAGTCAGGCTCTGGGTCTCCCCTCTGGGAAGCTATATTTTCCGCATAATGGTTAAGAGCATGGACTCTGGATTCAAACGTTCTCAGTTCAAATCCTGGCCCTACTACTTCTTATATGTGACCTTGACAAGCCACATAACGTCTCATCCCTTCTAAAGCAGCGACCATAATGGTACCCACCCACCTCTTGGGTTGTTTCAGGTTTAATGAGATAATGTGTGCCAAGGGTTAGCAAAGGGCTGGTTCCATCATTAAGTGTCCAAAAACCATTGGCAAAAATTAGTGCCATCAGCCTGGGCTTTGTTCCCTGTGGAACAAAGGTTTGTTCACTGAGCATGAGGCCGGTGAGGGGGCAGGAGCCACAGTGACATAGCGGCCATTCATTTAATCTGCAGTCGTTCATTCAGCAAATGTTACTGAGCACCTGCTGTATACCAGGCACTGTTCTAAGTGCTGGGAATAGAGTGGCAAATGAGGCAGTCTTGGCCTCTTGGAGCTCAATAGTCTAATGGGGGAGATCGATAAACTAAATATAAAATATATATCATATAAACTATAATGGGTCAGTGGGTGGTAACGGACATGGAAACGTGAAGCAGCGAGGGGACCTAGGGGTGCCAGGAGGAGGGTGTGACTCTTGGAGATAGCTAGTCAGGGCAAGCTGCTCTGAGAAGGTGGCATGTGGGCAAAGGGCGGAATGAGGCAAGTGGAAGGCATGTGGAGGTCTTGGGAAGGGCAGTGCAGGCAGAGGGAAGCAGAAGAGCAAGGAGGGGCCTGAGTGGCAGCAGCGGAGGAAGGGAAGAGCGTAGGGGATAGTGGCAGACAGCTGGCAGGCCCGATCGTGCAGGGCCTCTTTGGCCATTAAAGAGGAGGCAGGAGAATTTGACTGAGGGAGGAACAGGGTCTTAATTTATGTTTTGCAATGTCCACTCTGGCTACTGAATGCAGAATAGACTGGAGGGGAGCCAGGGCAAGCCTGGAGACCCATGAGGAGGTTGCTATGAAGATTTAAGTGAGAGAGGATAGGGGCTGGCCCAAAGTAGTAGCGGCAGGGGCATGGGTCTGCCTTCAAGCCAAGCTGACAGGATTTCTGTCCTTCTTTGGTCCTCAGTTTCCCCACTAGGGCCAGATGGTTAATCTTTAGAACTCACTCACTGGAATCTGTCATATCCTGTAGCTGCCACTGCCTGTGACTTTGGACAAGGGGATAACTTGTCTGCATCTTGATTTCCTCATCTACAAAGTAGACATTCTAGAAATAATATCTATATCCTGTGGCTTGGGGTGTAGCAAAGTACATGATGTATTTGGAGTGGTTAGCATAGTGCCTGAAACACAGAAGTATGTAACAATTTTTGTTAGCCATTGCTAGTTGTATTATGTATAAAATGGGTCAGGGAAGCCGGGCGTGGTGGCGCACGCTTGTAATCCCAGTACCTGGGAGGCTGAGACCAGAGGATCCGGGTTCACAGCCAGCCTCAGCTACTTAGTGAGGCCTTCCGCAACTTAGTGAGACCCTGTTTCAAATAAAGAATAAAAAAATAGGGCTTGGGTGTAGCTTGGAGATAGAATGCCCCTGAGTTTAATCCCCAGTGCCACCAAAAAAAAAAAAAATGATCAGAGGTTGGGGTCCTCAGTGGTTTTCAAACTGTGTCCCGAGCCTCTCACCATCATTTCAACTGAAGTATCTCTGAGTTCCTCTTTTTTGTTATGTTGGCTTCATGTCTAAGATTTTGTTTTGAATAATCAGGCCTGCAGCTGAAACATGTTTACAACCTCCTGAACTTGTGGTAGTGATCCTCCACAAGGTTCCTTCCTGCTCTGACTTTGCAGGCTTGTTCCAGCTGGGGCCTCTCCACCTCCCCCTGGGAGACCCCTCTCCAGGACACTCTGCACCCCCACTGCCCTTCTTCCCCTGCCCATCCGCTACAACAGGCCATTAGAGCTGCTCCTAACAGACACAGTGGCGGCAGTTGGGCCCAGCGTCCCCTGTTTGATCTATAAAGACCACACAGGAGAAGCCCTGGGGTGTAGGAGGAGAAAGACTGCCAGGAAATGACTTTGAACCCCAGCAGCTGAGGTGAAGGTCCCTGAGGAGAGGAGGGAGGCTGTTTGGGATCTACTCTGGCCTCTCCATTCACCACCCTGCCTTTGTAAGGGCGTCCAAATTCCTCCCGTGGGAAATTTTATCAGCCTCTGGTAGTCATTCTCCCTCCCACCCCCAATCCCACCTGAAGCCTGAGCAGTGGTTCTGAAACTTGGATTTGGGCCTGCCACTCTGGAGCTCCGGGGCAGCCCAGCAACCCCCTGCCCCTAGGGCAAGTCCAAGTGTTTTAGCCTGGCATCAAGGCCTCTGCCCTTCCATCTTCTCCCTACTCCAGCTCCATGATAACCTACTGCTGCCCTCCCTAAAGCAAGCCTTGCCTCCCTCCATGCAGAGGGTCCGCCTCCAGAAACATCCTTCCCACTTCTCTGAATGAAATTCTGCATACCCTTCAAGGCCAAGTTCTGTTGCCACGTCTCTGAGCTTTCCCTGAACAAACCCAGCGCATAGCACTCTCTGCCCTCAGACCCCATTTCCCACTCCTGTGTCCAGCAAATGTTGTTGCTTTTATAATCTAAAATGGGAATGCTTGGCGGTTTTGTTTGTTTGTGGAAGAGCTGCACACTCTTGTTGAAATCTCTGCAGCATAGAAAAGGCTTAGCGGCTCCCCTCCTAGTTATCTCTTGGGATGGAGGGGTGGGGTTGAGGAGATTTCTGCTTACTAACTACATATTTCTTGTATTGCCTGGAGATTTTACTTCTGGTTCTTAATTAACCAAGAAACATATGTATACATTCACCTGTATTTTTAAAAATCTGATATTACTGAAAATTATGGTATTTATTAATACTTAGACCATTCTTCTTTATGACATTCCTACCAGGTAGAATGTGGTATAGAAGAAGAAAATCTATAGAGCCAAAATCCTGGTTCTGTTGCTCATGAGCTTTGTGGTCCTGAGCAAGTCACTAGCCTCTCCGGTGTTAGATTCCTAATCTGTGAAATGGACAATGGTCTCTGTGTGGATGTCCATTGTGCAGGTTTATTGAATTAATACGTAGAACATGCTTTGCACAGTACTCGGCACATAGTAGCACTCAACTAGTGTTAGCTAGCATTATGACCCATTATACAAATGTGTAAACTGAGGCACAGAGAGGAATGGACTTCCAGTTAGTAAGTAACAAAGCCAGGGTTTGAAGCCACGTAGTCAGGCTTCTAAGCCCACATGTGTAACCACTAGGATATCCTGCCTCATGCTGGTTAAGTGTATCCTTGCAAAATAATAATCATGCATTGTTTTGAGAAGCAGAAGAAAAAATTAGAAAAGTATTATATAATTGGTATTTTAACATAATGTACCACTGTTAACATTCTGGGTTCTTCCTCTCAGACATCCCCTCAGGCACTCTTACTCATCCCTCTTCACCCCACAGCCCTGATCACATTCCATTGTGATCATCTGCCCACCTGCTTGGTTTTCTCACCAGATCACAAGCCCCTTGAGGCCTTATCCCTTCTTCTCTCTGTCTCCTATGGTGACTGGCCCAGAGCAGACCCTCTGTTACCATTGGTGGCCTTGCACCCAGCCAGCTCTCACGAGGTCCACAGCAGGTGGTGGGGACTTGAAGGCTGTTGAAGCAGGCCTCAGGTTTGTGGTTGATTGGCAGGTGCTAAGTCAGGTGCTAAGTCAGTGCAGTTGTGGACACAGCACTGAGGTCTGTTAGCCTGCAGCCTCAGTCTTCCAAGCTGTTGGTGCGCTAAGGCTAGGGACGGTACAGAAGATACAATACAAACAGCCTTGGGTTGGGTTCCCAGGAGGATACAGGTAAGGCTAACTTATGAGATGGAGAAAGTAAAATTCCTTGTACGCAGTAGGTGCTTCGTAAATGTTGATGTGACCTGAATAGAACCTCTGTGATCAGCACCTTGGGCAAGTCATTTCACAACCTATAGTTCAGTTACTCCATCTGTGAAGTCAGCTGGAGGTTGGAGAATTCTGGTTGAGTTTTCCCAGAACTTGGACAAGAAAGCAGAGTAGCTAAGTGTTGCTGCAGACCAAGACATCATGACTTCCTGGCTAGGTGACCCTGGACAAGTCACTTTACCAGCCAGAGATCCCGTCTCATCAGCGAAATGGGGATGTCATGTGAGAGGATCCACCTCTTAAAGTTCTTCTAAAGATGTCTTGAGATAATGTAAATGCACAAGGCTTGAGGCATAGTATACGTAGCATATGCTCAGAAAACACTTAATGTTGATATTATTATTGGCCCAAGCAGTAGCCCACCCTGCTTGCTTAGCATCAATAGAGGGGATAGGAGAGGGACATAAAGGGTCCGTTAGGTTATTGAGGTTTTCTCAGTAACCTTCCCACATTGACCCCCTGTTGGAAGAATGCTTGTTCTGTGGCTTCAGAGATAGTGTGCAGATAGCTGATGACCCAAGCTCTGAGAGAGGCGGTGTCTTTTGAATAAAAGTGAGAACACTGTCAATCAAGCCACCCAGAGACAGAGCGGCTATTCCTGAGGGCGTGAACTCCACCTCAGCAGAGGCAGAGTGCAGACAGAAGTGGTTGACTGGCAGGGATGTTGAAGCAGGGCCTTCTACTTGAGTTTACAGGACAAACTGGAGGATCTCTAAAGCCCCTTATACTCCTAACAATTTGTGGCTCTAACTTGGGGCTTTTATGATGCTCAGTTCCATGATGCTTGACCTCCGCTTGACCTCCAGACCACAGGTTACAGATTGGTAGCATTTGGACCAATCCAGCCTACCGTGTGTGTGTTTGGCCTGTACAGTATTTTTTTCCTCCTTTTTTTTTTTTTTTGCAGTACTGGGGATTGAACCCAGGGGCATTCCACCTCTGAGCTACACCCTCAGCCCTAGTTTTTTATTCATATTTTGAAACAGGGTCTCACTAAGTTGCAGAGGGCCTCACTAAGTAACTGAGGCTGGCCGCAAACCTATGATCCTCCTGTCTCAGCCTCTCAAGTACTGGGATTACAAGTGTGCACCACTATGCCTGGCTGTGCCCAGCTTTAATAAAACTTTTTATTATAGCAAATCTAAACATATACAAGGCCAGGCGTGATGGCACACACCTATAATCCCGTACTTGGGAGGCTGAGACAGGAGGATCGCAGGTTTGAGGACAGCCTCAGCAAGTAGTGAGTCTCTCTCTCATCAACCTAGCGAGACCCTGTTTCCAAATAAGAAATAAAATCAGGCTGGGAGTGTATCTAGAAGGTAGAATGCCTCTGGGTTCAATCTCCACTACCACACACACACACACACACACACACACACACACACACACAAAATGTATACAAAAGTGGAGAGACTAGGCTAATGATTCCCGATGTACCATCACCCCACTTAACAATTATTGACTACTGGCTGACCTTGTTTTATGTAGGGAAACACCATCCAGTAGAACTCTTCGCAATGATGGAAGTGTTCTATGTCTGCACTGTCCAGTATAGTAACCTCTGACCACACATGACTATTGAGCACTTGGAATGAAGTTTAGTGAGACTGAGGAACCAAATTTTTAATTGTATTTCATTTTAATTTAGTGTGTGTGTGTGTGTTGCTGGAGATGGAACCCAGGGGCATTCTACCTCTAAGCTACACCCCCAGTCCTATTTTTTTTTAAACAGGGTCTCACTAAGTTGCTGAGGGCCTGGTTAAATTGCTGTGGCTGGCTTTGAACCTGTGATCCTACTATCTCAGCCTCCCAAGTACTGGGATTACAGGCATGTGCCACCATACCTGGCTTAATTTAAATTTTTTTTTTTTTTTTGTGGTACTGGGGATTGGACCCAGGGGCGTTCTACCTCCAAGATACACCCCTGGCCCTATTTTTTATACTTTATTTTGAAACCAGGTCTCACAAAGTTGCAGAGGGCCTCACTAAGTAGCTGAGGCTGGCCACGAACCCGGATCCTCCGGTCTCCGCCTCCCAAGTACTGGGATTACAAGTGTGCACCACCACGCCCGGCCTAATTTAAATTTAAATAACATATGATGCGCCGGGCATGGTGGCGCAGGCTTGTAATCCCAGTACTTTGTGAGGCCGAGACCGGAGGATCCGGGTTCGCGGCCAGCCTCAGTTCTCTCTATCTCTCTCTCTCCCTGTCTCTCTCTCTCTCTCTCTCTACTTAGTGAGGCCCTCCGCAACTTAGTGAGACCCGGTTTCAAAATAAAGTATAAAAAAATAGGGCTGGGGGTGTAGTGCAGAGGTAGAACGCCCCGGGTTCAATCCCCGGTACCGCAAAAAAAAAAAAAAAAACATATATGACTAGTATTGTTGGGGAGCATAGGTCTACAGCCCACTCCATTTTCTTCCCTTTCATATTATTTTGATGCAAATCTCAGACATCATATCATTGCATCCATAAATATTTCAGTACATCTCCAAAAAGACCTTTCAAAAACATATCACTAGCTGGGCATGGTAGTGCACACTTGTAATCTCAGTACTTGGGAGACTGAGACAGGAGGAACACAAGTTCGAAGCCAGCCAGCCTCAGCTACTTAGTGAGGCTCTCCCTTTCAAAAACATATCACTAGCCGGGCGTGGTGGCGCACGCTTGTAATCCCAGTACTTTGGGAGGCGGAGACCGGAGGATCGGGGTTTGCAGCCAGCCTCAGCTCTCTCGCAGTCTCTCCCTCTCTCTCTCTCTCTCTCTCTCTCTCTCTCTACTTAGTGAGGCCCTCCGCAACTTCGTGAGACCCGGTTTCAAAATAAAGTATAAAAAATAGGATCGGGGGTGTAGCGCGGAGGTAGAACGCCCCTGGGTTCAATCCCCGGTACCGCAAAAAAAATATATATATATATCACTAGCTGGGCATGGTAGTGCACGCTTGTAATCTCAGTACTTGGGAGGCTGAGACAGGAGGAACACAAGTTTGAAGCCAGCCTCAGCTACTTAGTGAGACTCTCAGCAACATAGCGAGACCCTGTTTCCAAATAAAAAAAATAAAGTAGGTCCAGTAACACACAGCACACACAACCATTCACTGTATGTAATAATGCTCTCATACCTATAAAAAGGAATAATAATTTCATTAAAATTCATATGGTATTTCTTTAATTAGCTGCCAATATTTCCAAATTGGGACTTTCTTTTTGCATAAATATCCTAATTTCCAGCTCTTTTTTTTTTTTTTTTTTTTTTTTGCGGTACTGGGGATTGAACCCGGGGCGTTCTACCTCCAAGCTACACCC
>PVJS01042466.1:0-17502 GCA_004027185.1 Glis glis | reverse complement strand
CTCAGGGGCGTTCTACCTCCGCGCTATGCCCCCGGCCCTATTTTTATACTTTATTTTGAGACCGGGTCTCACGAAGTTGTGGAGGGCTTCACTAAGGAGAGAGAGAGAGAGAGAGAGACAGGGAGAGAGAGAGAGAGAGAAAGAGAGAGAGACAGGGAGAGAGAGAGAGAGCGTGCGCACGCGTGCACGAGCTGAGGCTGGCCGCGAACCCGGATCCTCCGGTCTCCGCCTCCCAAAGTACTGGGATTACAAGCATGCGCCACCATGCCCAGCTTGTTGGATTCTTTAACGGAGTTTGTTTGATGTCTAGTTCCATAGCTCTTCATTCATTCACACAACTAGCAAAATGTATAGGACAGCTAATTCATTCCAGACTCTGTATAACTGTATAGCTAATTCATTCTGGGCTCCGTATAATGTATGACTGGAAACCAAATGGTGACTGAAGAAGATTAGGACCTCCTGAAAATTATAATCCAGTCAGAGAGGGATACAAGCATTAATCAAATAATCATACAATTTTATTAGGGAAAGTCACAGGGTACAATGAAGGTGTATATATGCTTGTGAGAGAGAGTGAGAACTGAAATATGCCCCCACGTAGCACCCTGAAATATACTTAACACATTAATATTTTAATAAGTATCTACAAAAGTCATAAATTCTTATTCAGATATCAATGTATTTTATTTAGCAGGAGAAATCCATTTCTGAGCTTCATATGCATCTACGTTAATCGTATTCTTTAACTTAGAAGTTAGTATGTCATTTACTTAATGCCGGGTTGTTCGAAGCTGCCCTGGTCAGGATGTGGTATCCACACAGCCCCACGCGACGAAGCCTTGTGCACCATTCTGAATCAGGCACGATCTGCTAGCCAACCTGATGGTTTTCATGGGCAATGGGTTGACGTATCGTCCTTGACACATGGCGCACGGGGAACGTGCTGGACTCGGGCTTGCAGCCCTTGAGGGGGTATGCAGGATCTCGGGCTGAGCTGCACAGGCACCTCCCGCGGTAACCCGGCTGATGTATTCGCGAATTTTGATTCTGGGGCTTGTAAAGTGGAGTAAACATTAACATTGAACAAAAGTTTGTAAACTTGTTAATGTACTTATTATTCATTGGTGCATGTGGATGAGTTACTTGTAATTTTTAATATAGCTTGTATGGCAGTGAGGAAGATATGCAGGAAGGGTCAACCGAGCTGGGTCCTCTACAGGAAATCATGTGTTTTGAGACTTGGAAGTATGCCTCTGACTGGGTCTTTTTATCTTAACATCAAAACACATAGTGTTTAACATCGAAGCATACAATAGCAGAGAACATGCCTAGCAAGCAGAAGGCCCTGGATTTGATCCCCAGCACCACACATAGAAACAGGAAAGAAAAGCAGAAAAGAAAAAAAAGAAAAGAAGAAAAGAAAAGGGGTACATAGACCGACTGCTATTTTGAAAGGATGACTTGGAATATTACACTTTTTTTTATTTGATAATTTCTGTATATATGGTTTTCAACCTCTGGCCCCAGGATACATGTCACACAATTGCTACAATTCTTTGTAGATACTCAGATTTGGAGGGGAAAAACCCTCATTACACATTCTTAACTTGTAATTCTTCAGTTTCTTTCCCTGCCAGTCTTCAGAGCAGTCCAGCTCTTCGGTAAACTAGCATCCCCCAGGCTGGGGACTTGCGGTATTGGCATGAGGGTACTAGATGAGGCAGAGCTGTAGAACTGAGGAGACCAGGGAAAGCGGGTAAGTTGATTTCCATAAAAAAGGCTGTGTTTCTTAGCTTGGAGTCCCTATGATCAAAATACCTGACAGAAAGAACTGAGAGGAAGAAAAATTCATTTTGGCTCAGGTGTCAGAGGTTCAGTCCATGGTGGACTGGCTCCATGGCTCTGGGCCTCAGGGGAGGCAGAACATCATGGCGGAAGGGCATGGTGGAGGAGAGCTGCTCCGCTCATGGCAGCCGGGTAGCAGAGAGAGAGGAGGGGAGAGCTGGGGAGATGATCAACCCTTTCAGGACACACCCCCATGACCCACTTCCTCTAGCTCTATCCCACCTCCCAGTAGTCCCTCCAGCTATTAGTGGATTCATCCACTGGCATCAGAGCCCTGGTGATCCAACCGTTGCCTAAAGCCCCACCTCTAAACCTCGCTGCACCGTGAACCATGCTTTCTACGTGTGAGTTTAAGGGGATGTTCCCTAAAACTCAGATCCAAACTATAACCAAGGATCCATTTTGTAGGAGAAAGTTCTGGCAGAGGCAGGCAGGGCTTTAGGTCAGGCAGGGATGGGAAGGGCCCCCCTGAGTGGGAGGGACCTCCAAGGAGAGAGTCGTCTCAAGGGTATTTTTACAATTTTTGGCTGTCAGGTGCAGGGTAGATTTCTCACCTTGTTACTTCTTATGGAGAATTTAGAGCACTTATTTTTACTGAGGACTCTGGGGATCAAGAATGCATGTTTCCTCTGATGAAACATTATAGAGGAAGTAAAAGACCATTTGAGATGTACCCCACACACGTAGGAGTTAGATGTAACACTAGGAAATTTTTTTTTTTTTTTGCCGTACCGGGGATTGAACCCAGGGGCGTTCTACCTCCGCGCTACACCCCCAGCCCTATTTTTTATACTTTATTTTGAAACCGGGTCTCATGAAGTTGTGGAGGGCCTCACTAGGTAGAGAGAGAGAGAGACAGGGGGAGAGAGAGAGAGAGAGAGAGAGAGAGAGCTAGCTGAGGCTGGCCACGAACCCGATCCTCCGGTCTCCGCCTCCCAAAGTACTGGGATTACAAGCGTGCGCCACCATGCCTGGCCCACTAGGAAAATTTTAATTGCCACAATATTTAGTAGTGTATATCAGTAGCAGATACTAATTATGGACTCACAGAAGATGGACATATACAGACCCTATGTTCCAAAGGTAACTCCACCTCTTCTCTCCTGCTCAAAAAAGCAAATAAAAGTGTAAGTGACAGAGACAAGAATCTAGCAAAAACCCTAATTAACAAAATTGTCTCTCATTTATAAAAATAACATCTTGTTTAGTATGTCTTGTTTTGTAACAGTATTTTTTTTATTTGCATGTGTGTGGTGCTAGAGATTGAATCCAGGGGCATTCTACCTCCGAGCTACACCCCCAGCCCTATTTTATTTTTATTTTGAAACAGGGTCTCACTAAGTTGTGGAGAGCCTTGCTAAGTTGCTAAGGCTGTCCTCGAACCTGCAATCCTCCTGTCTCAGCCTCCCAAGTACTGGGATTACAGGCGTGTACCACCATGCCTGGCTGTAACTTCTGGTATTTTAACCACTTTGAGGAATGTGTAGAGAAATCTTGCATTGTGGTTTAGAATTTGGAACCCAACTGGCTGAGCCTGAATCTCCACTCTAGCCCTTCCTAGTTGGCTGACCTTGGGCACATTATTTAAATTCTCAAAGTCCATATTTCCACATCTCTAAAATGGCTGATGAAAGCTTTGAAAAAGGAGAGGAAGAGGAGGCCCTGGGTTCTATCCCCAGCAGAGGAGGAGGAGGAGGGGGAGGAGGAAGAGGACGAGAGGGATCTCCTCCCTATAATCATGCCATTAAATAAGTAACTGCTACCAGGAGACAAGGAAAACAGAAGCAATTTCTGTGTCTTAAAACAGTTGGGCTTCTCTAAGGGACAGAAATCTGAATTCTAAATGTATTATGTGCTGGGCCTGGTGGCTCACGCCTCGGTTCAATTCCCAGAACAACAAAAAAAAAAGTTATATTTTCAGTAGAAAAGACACATATAATACACTTTTGTGTGTGTGTGTGGTACAGGAGATTGAACCCAGGGGGCATTCTATCTCTGAGCTACACCCCCAACCCTATTTTATTTTTTATTTTGAAACAGGGTCTCACTAAGTTGCTGAGGGTCAAGTTGCTGACACTGGCCTGGAACCTGCGATCCTCCTGTCTTAGCCTCCCAAGTACCGGGATTACAGGTGCATTGCCACTGTGCCCAGCTGAAAATATAACTTCTTAATAAAACCATCATAGAAACCAGTTACTGGCCACTATTATAAAATTTAAGGCAAGTTCAGTCAAAATGAAAATTTCTATGTATTTTTCCACAATTTTCAACCCCTCTCAGTCTGGGCCCCTGCTTAGAGTTCCCAGGAGAAAAGAGAAACTTCTGAAGTTTTTCTCATCATACCCTTAGATGTCTCGTCCTTTCCAGCCAGGTGCAGTGGTACGCACCTGTAATCCCAGCTACTCTGGAGGCATACTCAGGAGAATGGCAAATTCAAGGCCAGCCTCAGCAGTTTGGCAAGATCCTATTTCAAAATTAAAAAAAAAAATTAAGGGCTGGGTTACTCAGTGGTAGAGCACCCCTGGGTTCAATCCCACCAGAAAAAAAAATTTTTTTTCTAGTCCTTTCCAGGATAAATTATCACAATGTTAGAAATGTCTCTGAGGTTCTTTGATTTGTGATTTGAATCTTCTGGGCTTCATTTTTTTCTTCTACTATATTGCACAAATGTTTTCTAATTAATATTTTTACATCCCAAGTCATTATTTTATTCAAGATAGGAGGATGTCATTTCTCCAGAATCACCAAGACACCCTTATTGACACACTTGATCGACGCCACGCCAGCCCCTGAGCTGAGCTGGCCATGCACCAACCACAGCAATGGCTCCAATGAGAGAGCTTCATGATTTGTGTTTGTTTCTCTGGGAGCCAATGAGAGAGCTTCATGATTTGTGTTTGTTTCTCTGGGAGCCAATGAGAGAGCTTCATGATTTGTGTTTGTTTCTCTGGGAGCCAATGAGAGAGCTTCATGATTTGTATTTGTTTCCCAACCATAGTCTCTCCTGCCAGGGAAAGAGATCTATGCTACCCATCTGTCAAGTCATCGTACGCAGAAATGGTAGAATCAAGGGCTATTAAGCACCGTGTTTGCCAGCTCGGTAAAATATGCACAACTGGTTACACAAATGTAGGAAAGAGAAGGGGGGAACGGTCCTAAATGCTATGTCTCAAGAGTTCTAACCCTGGAAAAACTGATAAAGGATACTATAGCATAGTGTGTGTGTGTGTGTGTGTGTGTGTGTGTGTGTGTGTGTGTGTTAGTTACTGGGATTGAACCCAGGGGCATTCTACCTCCGAGCTACACCCCCAGCTCTATTTTTAATTCTTTATTTTGAAACAGGGTCTAAGTTGTGGAGGGCCTCACTAACTTGATGAGGCTGGCCGCGAACCCCGATCCTCCTGTCTCAGCCTCCCAAGCACTGGGATTACAAGCGTGCGCCACCACGTCTGGCTTATTTTTTATTTTGAAACAGGGCCTCGCTAAGTTGCTGAGAGGCCTTGAACCTGTGATCCTCCTATATCAGCCTCCCAAGTATTGGGATTGTGCTACCAAGAGGTGTGTGCCACCAGGCCTGGCATGTAGCTTCTTTGTTTGTTTGTGGTGCTGGGGATTGAATCCAGGGGCCTTCTACCGCTGAGCTACACCCCAGCTTTATTTTATTTTTTATTTAGAAACAGAGTCTCACTAAGTTGCTGAGAGCCTCACTAAGTTGCTAAGGCTGGCTCTGAACCTGCAATCTTCCTGCCTCAGCCTCCCAAGTACTGGGATTAGAGATGTGCACCACCACGCCCGATTCGGCATGTAGCTTTACTAAAAATAAAAATAATTTTTCTATTAATTAATCCTTCACCTATTCTGAACCAGGGTATATCCAAGCAGACATTTTACTCCGGCATGTTAAAATACTGAGGCAAAGAAAGGGTTACTAAAAAGACAAAAAGAAAAGCACAAACATAAATACCAACCCTTCAGCACGCCCCCAGAGGATGTTTAATTGTCAAATGAATAGTTCGAACCTTTTATGATAAATGTCAGATGTTTGATGCTTATGGAGGAACAAAGTAAATTCGAGATGGAAGTTGGGCCTTGGCTCTGTATGGGGAAGGTGGGGTCAGGTGGTCAGGAGCAGGGGACTGGACAGGAAGACTGGTACATGAGTTTGCAGAGCACCCAGGCCCTGGCGTCCCAAGCCAGTCATAGAATGAGATCGAATGTTCTATTTATTTTTATTTTTATTTTATTTTTTTGCAGAACTAGGGATTGAACCCGGGGGCATTCTACCTCTGAGCTACACCCCCAGCCCTATTTTTTATTCTTTATTTTGAAACAGGGTCTCACTAAGTTGCGGAGGGCCTCACTAAGTAGCTGAAGCTGGCCGTGGACCTGGATCCTCCGGTCTCTGCCTCCCAAGTACTGAGATGACAAGCGTGCGCCACCACGCCCGGTTCTCGAATGTTCTCTTGAGGAACAGGCCTGATCCTGAGGGCACCTCTACTTCTCTGATTCTTTTTTTTTCTTTTTTTGTGGTACTAGGGATTGAACCTACAGGCAGTCTACCTCAGAGCTACACCCCCAGCCCTTTTTAAATTTTTTGTTTTGAAAGAGGGTCTCACTAGATTGCTGAGAGTCTAAGTTGCTGAGGCTGGCTTCAAACCTGTAATCCTCTTGTCTCAGCCTCCCAAGGACTGTGATTACAGGTATGTGCCACCATACCTGGCTTATTTGCATATTTTTTATAACTTCTTTCCAAGAAAGTGATTACCAGTCTTCTTACATGCATTATTGAATATTGTATTTTGGTGCCTTGATTATTGTCTGGTCTAGCAGAAAAACATGAAAAAAATGTTAACATGTGTTAAATGGATACTATTTTATTTTATTTATTTATTTATTTATTTTTTTGCGGTACCAGGGATTGAACCCAGGGGCATTCTACCTCCAAGCTACACCCCCAGCCCTATTTTTTATTCTTTATTTTGAGACAGGGTCTCACTAAGTTGCAGAGGGCCTCACTAAGTAGCTGAGGCTGGCCGCGAACCCGGAACATCTGATCTCAGACTCCCAAGTACTGGGATGACAAGCGTGCGCCACCACACCCGGCTTAAATGGATACTATTTCTACATATGTTCCAATACTTTCTTATCAAACATTCATAGATTCCAATAAGTGAAGAAGGAGTAGGAAGAGGAACAGCAGAAGGAAGAGGAAAGTATGGGCTCCGGAGTCAGAAGCCATGGGTTTAATAAGCGATTGTGTATTTTTCTACCTGTGTGATCTTGGGCAAATTACTTAATCTCTCTGGTCTCTAACATTCTCCACTGGAAGAAGATGTTGATCTTATAGAGTTTTTTTTTTTATGATTCCTTATAATTCTGGACATGAAGTTCCTAGCCTAGAGAAGACATGTTACAAGTTGTTATTTTCTGCCCTTTCTCAGGAGAAGTGCCAATCTTTATGGTGAAGGAAAAGTGCTTTTCTAACTTTCTGGTATCCGCGCATTTCACACAGTTCTTTGTACATGGAAAGTACTCAATTAGCACAGGTTGAAATGAATCCTTGAGTTGGTGACAACCACAGAGTGAAGGGTGAAGTGTAAAGGGTGCGTGACCTGAGTCTGTGATGAGTTGTGATGCCACGTACCCTCCGGGAGACCCATCCTTAAATGCAGGTGTTGAACTTAGCCAGAAGTTGTAAACTGGTGGCCCTCGGACCATATCTGGCCCGCAGACGCGTTAAACTCCCAACTATTCGCTCACATTTAAAAAATGTGAAATTTCTCATTAAAAATCCAGATTCCTGAATTTTTTGGAAAAACCCGGCTGCCTAGGTGTGACAGGGCTGAGGGCGCCTCTGCCTTTAGATGTGGCATGTGCTCTCCTGCTCCTCCTAACCTCTGCTGTTTGTGTTGCCTGGCATTTGATTCTAGAAACACTGATCTAGACAAAACCTAGCATCTCTAGTTGTTCTCATTTTGGGAGCTGGAGAACCATTTTTTTTTTTTTTTGCAGTACTGGGGATTGAACACAGGGGCATTCTACTTTCGAACTATGCCCCGGCCCCATTTTTTATTATTTATTTATTTTTTATTTATTTATTTAGTGGTACTGGGGATTGAACTCAGGGGCATTCTACCTCCAGGCTACACTCCCAGCCCTTTTTTTTATTCTTTATTTTGAAACGGTTTCACTAAGTTGCGGAGGGTCTCACTAAGCTGAGGCTGGATGCGAACCTGCCATCCTCCTGTCTCAGCCTCCCAAGAACTGAGATTACAAGTGTGCACCACCACACCCGGCTTATTCTTTATTTTAAAATAGGGTCTCACTGAGTTGCAGAGGGCCTCACTAAGTAGCTGAGGCTGGCCGCGAACCTGCCATCCTCCTGTCTCAGCCTCCCAAGGACTGGGATTACAAGCGTGCGCCACCACACCCGGCTTATTCTTTATTTTAAAACAGGGTCTCACTGAGTTGCAGAGGACCTCACTGAGTAGCTGAGGCTGGCTGTGAACCTGTGATCCTCCTGTCTCAGCCTCCCAAGTACTCCCAAGTACTGGGATTATAAGCATGCGCCACCAGGCCCGGCTGAAAACCAACATTTCTGACATTATAACTGCTGGTGGGGCCACAGTGACTTATCGTGGGACCCTGTCTGCTTTCCTCAGGGGCCTGAGGCCTCAAGCCTGATTCCTTCCCGTCTCTCCACTGCCACAAGCTGAGAACACTGAGAGCCGGAGGTTTATAAATAGGGAAACAAGCCAGATGTGGTGCTGCATGCCTATAATCCCAGTACTTGGTAAACTGAGACAGGAGGTTCATAGATTCGAGGACAGCCTCCGCAATTTAGTGAGATCCTCAGCAATTTAGTGAGACCCTGTTTTAAAATAAAGGAGGCCGGGCGTGGTGGCGCACGCTTGTAATCCCAGTACTTTGGGAGGCGGAGACCAGAGGATCCGGGTTCGCGGCCAGCCTCAGCTCTCTCTCTCTCTCTCTTTCTCTCTACTTAGCGAGGCCCTCCGCAACTTCGTGAGACCCGGTTTCAAAATAAAGCATAAAAAAATAGGGCTGGGGGTGTAGCGCGGAGGTAGAACGCCCCCGGAGTTCAATCCCCGGTACCGCAAAAAAAAATAAATAAATAAAATAAAATAAAATAAAGGGCTAGGGGTGTATCTTGGAGGTAGAATGCCCCTGAGTTCAATCCCCAGTACCAAAAAAAAAAAAAAAAAAAGACATGGGGGGAACGAGAAGAAACCAAGCTATGGTCAATAACTGCATAGCTGTTCTTGACATATTCAGTAAAATAGCTGAAATGTCATTGCTTCCAGAAAGCATTAAGGAAGAGGTCATAGCTTCCCTTCCAGAAACATCTCAGCTAGATTCCTTTGGAATAGAGACAAGGGGGGTATGAGAAAGTGAAGGAGAATATGGCTTGAGTGGAGTGGGAGGCCCTTTGACCCGCCTCTGTCCCTCCGGGGAGAGTTAGTGCTGTGGCTTTCTTTTCTTTTCTTTTTCATTTTCTTTTTTTTTTTTTTATGGTACTTGGGATTGAACCCAGGGGCATTTTGACCTCCAAGCTACACCCTCAGCCCTTATTTATTTATTTTTATTTTTTGTGGTTCTGGGGATTGAACCCAGAGGCATCTACCTTCCAGCCACCCCCCCCCCAGTCCTATTTTATTTGGAAATAGGGTCTCACTAAGTTGCTAAAGCTGGCCTTGAACCTGCACTCTTCCTGTCCTAGCCTCCCAAGTACAGGGATGACAGGCATGGGCCACCTGCCTGGCCCTTTGTATTTTTGATTGGAATAGGGTCTCAGGAAGTTGCTGAGGCTGGCCTTGAATCTGCAGTCCTCCTGTTTCAGCCTCCCAAGTACAGGGATGACAGGCGTGTGCCACCATGCCCCGCAGTTCTTTTTCTTTTTTCTTCTTTTTTTTTTTGAGGTACCGGGGATTGAACCCAGGGGCATTCTACCTCCGCGCTACACCCCCGGCCCTATTTTTTATACTTTATTTTGAAACTGGGTCTCACGAAGTTGCGGAGGGCCTCACTAAGTAGAGAGAGAGAGAGAGAGAGAGAGACTGGGAGAAAGAGAGAGAGAGAGCTGAGGCTGGCCTTGAACCCGGATCCTCCGGTCTCCGCCTCCCAAAGTACTGGGATTACAAGCGTGCGCCACCACGCCCGGCTCATGCCCCGCAGTTCTGTGCCTCACCAACCTCAAAACAACAGCTGGCAGGAAAGAAAGAGAAAAGTGTGGAGCTAGGGCTTGAGGACTCTGGGCTGGCATCAGAGACTCTCTGGTGAGCAGTCTGAGCAGGGCGGCTTGGAGTCCTGTGAGGAAGGCGCTGCACCTGTGCTAAGTAGATGCGCGCAGGTAGATACACTCAGGCAGGAGCCACGGTCCTGCTATTAATCCCCCCACAGACCTTAGCTCTCCGACAGACCCTATGGATTCCCTGAGGAACGGCACCCAAATTCCTCTGCTGGGTGTCCACACCAAAGCAAAGCAAAGCAGGCAGACCCACGACTAAAGAAAAAGGAGAAGAAAAATAAATAAATAAACCCAGATAAAGCGGAGAAGCAATCTGTGTGTAATGCTGCGGTAGCTAAATCGTTATCTTCTTTGAATTCTTCTAGAAATAAAATAAATATAAAAAGACACGTCATTTTCTCACCTAATTTGCTTGCGGAGCTGATAATTAAGTGTTGTTGGTTGAATCACCAGCATCCATTTGTGATCCTTGCTGGAGTGTCTCTGCATATTTAAAGACGAAAATGTTCTTTCTGGTGCTTAGGGAAAATATCATTTTTCTGAGCCCTCTCCCTCTGGCGGTTCTCTAGCCTCCGTTGCGTGTTCGTGGAACTGCGAGACTCCCCGTCTGAGATATGACAAAGATCAACCTCACACCTAAGTGCTCCCGTCAGCCTACCTGTTCCTTAGCTCGGAGAAACGGTCCTAGACTCAGGGGCCTACAGATGTTCCAGATACTCAGACAGACTGCGCCCCCCACCATGCATGTGTGTGTCTTGATTATTCTATTGTCCCACCCACTTTGAGTTCAAAAGCAGTAGGAAGGGGAAATTGCCTAATGGTTAAAAACCCCAGCTGCAAGCCCAATGTGGTGGCGCACACCTGTAATCCTGTGCTTGGGAGGCTGAGACAGGAAGATCGCAGGTTCGAGGACAGCCTCAGCAACTTAGCGAGACTCTCAGCAACCTAGTAAGACCCGGTTTCAAATAAAAAATAAAAAGGGCTGGGGGTGTAGGTCGGAGGTAGAATGTCTCTGGGTTCAATTCCCAGGACCAAAAATAAAGTAAAAACCCGAGCTGCAGAGCAGGCCCTGTTTTGGAACATCCCAGCGCCACTTGCGTGAACTTGAGTAAGTTATTAAGTCCCTTGAGCCTTGCTTTCCTTGCGTTGAGATGGAAACCAGTGGGGGCCACGGGTGTGATCAGATCCTGTCAAAACCCTCAGAGTTAGAGAAAGCAAAGCGCGGCCACAGCTGTGACTGGTCTGTCTCTGGCTGGCTGCTGCAGGCTAGAGCCGGGAAAGGTACATCCATCGTAGCCACATCTGCATCTCATTCCCACAGCTGTGACATTGCCACTGTCTCTCCTATTCATGAGACATCTTCATAGGTAGCCACCAACAACATTGCTAGAGATACAAACTGAAGTTTGGTCTAGTTCATAAAACTGAATTTTCAGGGTGTGTGTGTGTGTGGTGTGTGATGCTAGGAATTGAACCCAGGGACACTACCTCCAAGCTGCACCCCCAACCCTTTGTGTTTTTTTAGTTTGAAGCAGGGTCTTGCTAGATTGCTGAGAGTCTGGTTAAGTTGCTGAGGCTGTCCTTGAACCTGTGATTCTCCTGTCTTAGCTTCCCAAGTACTGGGATTACAGGCATGCGCACTGTGCCCAGCTTGCAGGGTTTTTAAAAATCGAATTTGGCTGGGCGTGGTGACGTACACTTGTAATCCCAGTATTTGGGAGGCTGAGACAGGAGGATCACAGGTTCGCAACCAGGCTCAGCAACTTATTGAGGCCCTCCGCAACTTGGTGAGACCCTGTTTCAAAATAAAAAGTAAAATAGGGCTGGGAGTATAGCTCAGAGGTAGAATGCCCGTGCTTTCAATCCCCAGTGCCACGCACACAAAAATAATAGAATTTTACCACTTTATTAAGGCTTGCAACACAACTTCCAACTGACCTTGGGAATTGCTGTAGAATAGTGGTTCTCAACTACAGTAATCTATGCATACCCATGTTCATAGCAGCACAATTCACAGTGGCCAAATTATGGAACCAACCTAGGTGTCCATCAACAGATGAATGGATTACAAAATTATAGGAAATACACACAATGGAATTCTACTCAGCAATCAAGAAGAACAAAATTATGTTATTTGCAAGAAAATGGAAGGACCTGGAGAATATTATGTTAAGTGAGACTAGCCAGTCACAGAAAGTGAAGGGTCATATGTTTTCTCTAATATGTGGAACCTAGGGAGTAATTGGGATACCAGAGGAACTCCAGATAATGGAAGAGAAACTTCAGTGGAGCCAGGGAGGTGGTCTAAGGGAAGGGGGGGAGACTGAGGTTCATTAATGGAAATTCTACCATCGACTATGTGTACACGTGTGAATATACCGACGTCAACTTCAGTACTCTGCACTGGGAAGAGGGGAGATGGGGAGGCGGGGGGGGGCACCAAGTGCTGTGTGCATGTGTCACTGTCAACATGATTTACATTATGATGTGAGAGTATAATGCTCCAATAAAAGCATATATATATATATATATGCATATATATACACACACATATATATACACACATATATATACACACATATACATATATATACACATATATATACACACATATATATACACATATATATGTGTATATATATACACATATATACATATATATGTATGTGTGTGTGTGTATATATATACATATATATGAATAGTGGTTCTTAACTGAGGTGGGAGGGTACCTCCTAGGCAATGTCTAGAGACATTTTTTGTTAAAATAATTGGGGTAAAGAGTTGCTTACAACAGGCATTTGGTAGGTAGAGGGAAGAGATGCTGTTAAACATCCTACAGTACACAGAACCCCTCCCCCCATTCAAAGAATTATCTAGTTCCAGTGGCAGTAGTGCCAAGATTGAGAAACATGGCTATAAAAGAATTTGTAAGCTCTAGCTCCTGCCCACGCCTGAGCCCCCCAGGCCCTTCTGCATGACTCCTTTGCACCCCATCAAAACATAGGGATCGCCAGCATTGATCTTCATCGGCTGGCCAGGCAGCCTCCAGGGCGAGGGACATCTGCCTGCAGAAACCCCTTCCCTCCAGGGGCCCTTGGGAGAGGTGTGTGTTGCAAGCTGACCCGAAGGGTTACCCCGGCTCACTAGGCTGGGAGGTAACTAAGACCCCATCCTGCATCCTATAAGAACTGGCTCGAGTTAGCGAAATGAAAAAGATGAGTTAATAGGTTAATAGTACAGATTAATGAGTTAATCTGCACTGCTCTTCTGGGTTGAGGAAGATGAAATAAGCAGAGATCGATGGGGAAAGTTGTTAGACAGATGGCATGCAGATGAACTTCCAGAGGAAGCCGAAACTGTGAATTGTATGACAGATCTACGCCTGTGCAGCCATCGCTTCTGGTGCCGGTATTGTTATTAGTGAGCATCCATGCTAAGCCCTGGCGCCATCCTGAAATACAGTGTCCACGCGCAGAGCCAGCAAGGTTTTTATACATTAATTATTTAATAATTAATTATTAAAGAATAATTTAATGCTTTAATAATTTAATTTTTGTGGTACCAGGGATTGAATCCAGAGGTATTCTACTGAGCTATACCTCCAGCCCTATTTTTTTTTTTTTATTTTTAACTTTGAAACAGGGTCTCACTGCGTTGCTGACAACCTCATTAAGTTGCTGAGGCTGTTGCTCCAGCCTGCGATCCTCCTGTCTCAGCCTCCCAGGTCCTGGGATTATAGGCCTGCGCCACCATGCCCAGCTCAAGGTTTTTTTTTTTTAAACTTAAAAAGGATATCTGGAAATGATGAGCAGCAGTGTTATTAATAATGGGCATTATTCAAGGGGAGAATGTCGATCTGTTTCTGGAAGCCCAACTATGTAACTTCTATCCATGTTTTTGTTCTCTTGGAACCTCATTTCACCAAATGGTCCAGTGTTTCTTTTTTGTGGCTATGAAAAGGGATGACTGTGACTCTGAATTCACCACAACTGATGGGCATCTGCTCTGAACCAGCAACAAAAGGAAGGAAAGAAAGAGGGGAGGGAGGGAGGGAAGAGAGAACAAATGAATCATTTGGTTGCCATCATGTAAAATATATGGGGAAGTTGCGAATTTGGGTTGGTTGAGAAACTTCAAAAGAATCAATATCGTATTGGTTTTTACTTTGATAAATCAAATTTCGCCCACTTTGAAAATGTTCAAGGAAGACGTGTCAGTGATGTGCAAAGCTATGGCATGGGGACCTCTGCCAATTCAGAAGCCACAGCAAATGGTACGGAGCTAGCCAGCCCCCTCTGCAGGTCTCCTCATCCTGGGAGCATTGTGCAGGAGCCTCTGCCATTACTGCACACCTCGTGTCCTTCCCAGTCTGGGGAAACTTCACGAGCGCCTGCAAGACTCCTTCTCCCAAGCTTCTTGCCTTTCTTCTCATAGAACTCACCCACTCACCCCAGTGTCCCTGTAATCAGCTTCAAAAGTTCACCAGAAACATAAAGTTAACCTTTCCTTCTGTGGCATGGGGTGATAGAGGGAGAAGGGATAGAAAAACAAGACATAATGCGAGGCATGGTGGTGCACGCCTGTAATCCCAGTACTTGGGAGGCTGAGACAGGAGGATCACAGGTTCACAGGGAGACTCTCAGTTACTTAGCAAGACCCTGCCAAAAATAAAATAAGCCGGGCGTGGTGGCACACGCTTGCAATCCCAGTACTTGGGAGGCTGAGACAGGAGGATTGCAAGTTCGAGGACAGCCTTAGCAAGTAGTGAGACTGTCATCAACCTAGTAACACCCTATTTCAAAATAAAAATAAAATAGGGCTGGAGGTGTAGCTCGGAGGTAGAATGCCCCTGAGTTCAGTCTCCAGTACCAAAATAAATAAATAAATTAATTAATTAAAATAAAAAGGGCTGGGGGTGCAGCTCAAAGGTAGAATGCCCCTGGGTTTAATCCCCAGTACCAAAAAGAGAGAGAGAAATAAAAATTAATCTGTTGTTCTTGGTTGTTGTTGCTTTTCTAATTCATTCTGACCTACACAGAGCTGAGTTAGTCTAGAAGTATTTCAAGAAGACAATCTGAGTTGGCAGATGAGGAGAGTCCACCCCAAGACCATTATGGCTCATGACGAAGAGCCCACATCTGACCCTGTAAGCATAAAGGAGAAGGAGGTAACTCAAAAGTCAAAAGTAAGAAGGGAAAAGCAGCAGAGACCGACCTCAGAGACAGATTCATCTAGCCAGAGTATATATGTGGTAGGTAGACACACCCTCAGCCCTATTTTTTTTTCCACATTTTGAAACAAGGTCTAACTAAGTTGCTGAGGCTGGCTTCAAACCTGTGATCCTCTTGTCTCAGCCTCTCAAGTACTGGGATTACAGGCATGCGCCACCACGCCCGGCTGCCTTTCACTTATTCTAATCACTGCTTTTTGCTCCCAGCACCCACCTTGGCCAGCAGAGCCCTGTCTCCCACGGTCTCCAGCCCTATTGCATCCATCTTTTGGTAACCGATCTGAATGGCACAGAATGAAGTTTCTAAGCAATAAACAAGGAGAAAAATCCCTGTAACCAGGAATAGAACAAAAAGTCCATACATAAACAGAATAAAATTTCCCAAGGGAGCAGAGAACATTCTAACCCACCGTGGCATTTCCTCTTTGTTTTATTGTTGTTGTTTTGTTTTTGTGGTACTGGGGATTGAACCCAGGGGCATTTTACCTCCAAGCTACACCCCCAGCCCTTTTGATTTTTTATTTTACTTTTTTGCTTTGAAACAGGGTCCCACTAGGTTGCTGAGAGTCTCGCTAAATCTCTGAAGCTGGTCTCCAACCTGCGATCCTCCTCTCTCAGCTTCCGAAGTACTGGGATTACAAGCATGTGCCACCATGCCCAGCTTGGCATTTCCTCTTTGAATAGGGGTTTCCTCAATTCATTTTTTTGCCCACACATGTTCTCCTATTTAGTGCTCGTACCATCTTGCATGCAGTTCACAGTCTCCTTTGGGGCCCATAGGGGAGTACTTAGCACATTACCTTGCACACAATAGGTTCTCCATAAGGGTTTGTCAGCAGAAATAAAAGCATGAAGTAGACAGGAAGGTTAAAAAAAAATCATGGAAACCAAATTCACTGTAACCATTTTTCATGAATCTTGTATCACAGCAACCCTAGTTCTGAAGTCATCACACCTTTGCAGTGAGACAGGAGGGTGTGTGCATGTGTGTGTGTGTGTGTGTATGCGTGTGTGTGTATGCGTGTGTGTGCATGCCTGTGTCTTAAAGAAGCCAGTAGAAGCCAGTGCACTTGGCTGGCTGCTCAGCCACCCTCCCGCCAGGGTGCTGGGAGTCTGAGATTCACTAATGAGCACGGGTTTTATTGCATCCATTAGTCCCCGTTAGCTGGATCCGAAGAGAGCATCTTGGAGCCTGAGCGGCCCACAAATCCTGGAGCAGTTCCCTTTCATGTGCCCCAGTGCTTATCTGCTCTGACAACAATATGGTGAGACTTCCCTCCCTCTGGCTCGGGGCCACGGTCAACGTCAGAGCGCACACAGTGCTCTAGGAGTGGGCAGAGAGCAGGAAAAGGTCAGCATGAACGCCTAGTTCTCTTCAAAGAAATTGACCGCAACTCCATTTGTGGTCTATGGGCACAGAGGACATCTCTGACACGCATTTTCCAAACCAGCATCTGAGGGCAGGATGCTGCACTCTAACCCGAACGAGTTCAAGTTCGAATCTTTTCAATGAATAGCGACCCTAAGACAAAGGCCCCGACGGGGAAGATGCGTGTCATGCCTCAGTGGTGATAAAGAAAGGGAACGTGGCAGAAAAGTACAATATTTCAGTTGGTTTGTGTTGGAGGAGAAAGAGAACAGGAATGAAGAGACATCAGGTGCCATATGTATAAAGTCAAATGTCCCCAGGAGGTCTTACTGAAGAAGGAAGGAAGTGTCCAGCCCAATTTGCAAAGATGCTATACATGCCCAGTCCTCCTTGGCCTCTCTCTGAGCTTTTATGTTGCTGTGACGAAAAGAGCTGATGAGAGGAACTTAGAGGAGAAAGGCTTATGTAGCTCATGGTTTCAGAGGTTCAGTCCATGGTGGGCCAGCTCCAAGGCAAAGACATCATGGTGGCGGGCATGGCAGAGGAAAGTTGCTCGGGGCAGTCGGAAGCAGAGAGACAGAGACAGTGAGGAAGGGACCAGGGATAGAGTCCCCAAGGCCACACCCCAGGGACCTAGCTCTTCCAGCCATGCCCTATCTACCTACATTGATAATTGTTTAATATGCCGGGCGTGGTGGCGCACGCTTGTAATCCCAGTACTTTGGGAGGCGGAGACCGGAGGATCCGGGTTCGCCGCCAGCCTCAGCTCTCTCTCTCTCTCTCTCTCTA
>PVJS01042465.1:0-17502 GCA_004027185.1 Glis glis | reverse complement strand
CTCTACTTAGTGAGGCCCTCCGCAACTTCATGAGACCCGGTTTCAAAATAAAGTATAAAAATAGGGCCGGGGGTGTAGCGCGGAGGTAGAACGCCCCTGGGTTCAATCCCCGGTACTGCAAAAAAAAAAAAAAAAGAAGAATCACATCAAAGTGGATAGTGTGACCCAAAGTCATAGTAAAGCCCCATATGAACACTGTTCCTTCAGACCCCTGGAAGGTGCTTTCTTCTCTCAGGTCCCTACTCAAATGTCCGTTATCTGTGAGTGTTTCTCTGACAGCCCCGTATAAAATGGCAACTCTATTCCCCAAACAAGTACCTCTCCTATTCTTTATCCCATTTCATTTTTCTTCATATGACCATCTAGTGAAGTACATGTGAATCAATTGATCCTCTCTACTTTGTACATGCAATAGAACTGGCCCAAACAGTACAGTCTGACCAGTGCATTCACAGCCCTCAGTGAAGATTCTCAGATGAAAGTGACAACTTATATGCAAGAAAAACTGGAAGAGTTCAACATCTCCTGGGACGTGTGTGTTTGCCCAGAAGAATGAAGCTTTGGGGAAGCTGTGGTTCACACGTGGCAGGTGAAAAAAATCACAATAAGTCACAAACCTCCTTCCTTTCTTTTCTTTAAATTTTTATTATGGTTCTTTTTTGAAGCAAAATCAAATAAAGTAACAGAAGTTGTATACTGACAATGCCTTCTAAAGCAAATTTTAAAATAAGAGCAAGTAAACGCATGATATTCTATTATTGTCATATTAGATTAAATTCTACTTTTTGCATGTATTTTCACATCTATGGTTCAGAGGAGTAAATGTGTGGATTGTTACAAATAGTAATTAATGTTTGTTAGTATTTAAGTATCAGTTTTAAGCATTACTTTGTAAGGAGAAAAAAGGTTTTCTGATAATGTTATAATTCTTGAAAGAGATCTTAAGTAAAGCAGATGTTATGATTGCTTAGTTGACAAAAACAGTTATGGAACTTCTAAAATAATGTAATCAAATCCATGTATTTTACTTACTATGGAACATTGTATAGTTTTGACCAAGCCACTTAAACCTCCTTCTTTCTTATGTTTTAGGGAACTTTTTTAGTTTGTTTTTCTAGGCAGCTCACACTCAGCATATCTACAAAAGATCTCATCTTTCTCCCCAAGCTCTCAGTCCCCACCTGCATTCTCTTGATGGATGGTACAATTGTACTTGAAGTGACCATTACCAGCGGCCTTGGAAATATTACCTGCTGCCTCCTATTGCTCAGATTATGACATCAGACAGACCTGGATCTACCAACACTTGTGCAATCTTAGTCAAGATATCTGATTCTCTATGTCCTCAGTTCCTTTGCTTTTGAAACGGGTACATAATACCAACTTCCTATGTTTGTTGTGAAGATTAAATAAAATGTTTTTTTATAAAACACTTAACATACTACATGCTTATGATATGTACTCAAGTAAGGTCAGTGATTACTATTATTAAGGTTTTGATCATTTCTTGCCTTGATTATGTTTTCTTATCAGTTTTTCTTTAAAGAATATGCATTTCTTTGTGCTCTTTTCTTGGTTCCCCCACATTCCTTCCACAAAGCTTCCAGAACTTTTTTAAAGCACATGTCTGATCATGTCAGTTTCCTGCTTCAATTCCTTCAATGGCTCCTCCAGTCCTTTGATGAGCATTCAAGTCCCTCTGCTGATTTGGGTGCCCTCTGTTTATCTCACCTCGTCTCTGGTGTTTTTACATTTGCCATCCCTGCTACAGGCAGACCCACCTTTTTGAGCCCCTCCAGTGTGTCATGCGATCACACCTCCATACATCCTGCCTGGATCTGTGACGTATGATCTGTGGTTCTGATTTATCAAGCGAATGCCAGTTCGGATCCGAGGGACGCTGCCTTGGTGACTTAGACTCTCCTGTGTGTGCGTTTGTTGTAGGGCCTGTTACATTTTGATGTGAATGCAATTTGGTTATTTCTCCCAAGTCATTAATCCATGTCCAAGTCACCTTTTGATCCCACAATGTGAGGCACTGTGCCATGCACCTAGTACGTGCAGAATGGATATTTGTTAACAAGAGAGACATGTTAAAATGAGATCTAGCTTATGGAGATAATGAACTTCTCTTTCTTGGCTCACTGCAGTACTCTTCCGCTTATTATGACTGACTGATGAAATTCAGCTTGAAGTTTTAAGGCTGAATGGGGTGTTGGAAATAAAATAATCCATCTCTCATCAGAAGCAAGAATCCTCACTACATCCTGGCCCCAACTGCACCTTATTTCACAAATGAATGAAAAAGAAAACATCTTAGGAAAGGTTGTCTGTGCTCCTGTTACTTATCAGCAAGATAAGATCCACTGCACTCCACTTAGCACCATATGGGGTCTGTTTCTAGGTGAAAAATTTAACTGCTAGCTTTTATAGGTAGCATTGATAAAACTCAAAATTGGTTACAAGGCAATATCATGACAATGACATCAGATTTGAGGAGGCCCAAGTACTGCTATGTCTGTAGGATTATTAATTAGATGTAAACTTGGCTTAGAGTACATTCAGCTTTTTTCCCTTACTTTTATCAGTGTGAGTCAGAGGGATTTTTGAGGTGGATCAATAGATTGCCTCCCCCATTGCATCAATGTAACTTCCAAGGGAAAATAGACAATTAAGTTGAGCTCTACATTTCCTGAACTTCTTTTAGATCAATAGTTCATTATCTGCTATATTTGCCAATATGTAAAACCTTCAGGAGAGTTGCCACAATTAAATGGAAAACCTTTATTTGCAGACTGTTGTATGATTTTAAATTCAAAAGGATTTCTTCTTTTATTTTTATAATGCTGGCTCCAACTCTCAGTCTGCTTGTCAGTTTTTCTTTAAGGAATATGTAATTCTAAATTCTGTTCATTTAGATAGTAACTTTGAAATATAATGCAAGGGGACCACTCACCTTTTACAAAACAGTTAAGCTACTTATCAGATCTCCGGGCTTCTCAAACCACCATTCTCTGTCAGGTGGGAAGGGCTATCCTCTTGGGAGATCAAGGGCCATTAGATATAATTAATTTTCCCCACTCCTTTCCTCTTAGGAGATGGATTTTAAACTACTACATATCACCATGGTCTGATTACATTCTATTAAACATGATGAAGCATCTTCAGAGAAGAGAGCCATCATTATGAATAGAGTTTAAAAACAAATTCCCATGAGATCTGATAATTATCTATGGAGTAGAGATTATCTTCCCACAGTAAGAGGATTTATTTTGTTCATTAATATCCTCATAATAATAGCTTGTAGTGGGAAATAAAAGGGAGAGAGTGCAGTACACAATCTCAGGAGAACAGAGACACTACTTCAGTTTTATAAAGAAAAACATCCAAAAGAAGACAAAAACAGAATTTAAGTACAATCATACTTTTGAAAATAATCAACTTTCATTTTTCTTTTGTAGCTCATCCTGACAAAATTAAGCAGAATAACTCATTGTTAATATTGTTCAGAATCTCGGGCTTTATTTTATTTTATTTTATTTGCGGTACCGGGATTGAATCCAGGGGCGTTCTACCTCCGCGCTACACCCCCGGCCCTGTTTTTTATCCTTTATTTTGAAACCGGGTCTCATGAAGTTGCGGAGGGCCTCACTAAGTAGCTGAGGCTGGCTGCGAACCCAGATCCTCCGGTCTCAGCCTCCCAAGTACTTGGATTACAAGCGTGCGCCACCACGCCCGGCAGAATCTCGGGCTTTAATTCCCATATGCTGTCTTCAAATCAGCAGAAAGTGTTTAAACCAAAGTACTCTATTACCTGCCCCAAATGAGGAAAGCAGTGGGCCATCATGACAGGGGCACATATTGGAGGAATCTGCCCACATCTTGGCAGCCAAGAACCATAAGAGAGAGGGGAAGGGACTGGGGTCCCAATGTCTTTTTCAAGGGCACAGTCTCATGACCTAACTTCCTCCCACTAAAGCTCATACCACCTTCTAGTAGTGCCAACAGGCTGATGACCAAGCCTTTTACACATGAGCATTTGGTGGGCACTTATCCCAGTCAGAGCAGAGCCTGAGGGAAGGACTTTTTCACTGTGTTTAAAGCAGATTTCAAAAATCTCATATTAATACATATGTTAAAATACAAAATCACATTCCCTAGACAAATTCAAAGGCACTTTGTACTGTGTACCACTTCAAATAAATAAATCAGGAGTATGCACAATGGAGACCTGTAAGCAATATACAAATATTCCCACAAAAGTATCAGAATCTGAATATCACAGTCATTTACCTTTGACAGGGCCCTGAAAGAGCATTTGGTGCCACCCTCCCCTCTCTTTACAGATGAAGAATAAAAGTCAAATAGATGAATCATAGCACTCATAAGCCCAGACTACTGGGTGTTCTTTCCCCAACAAGTTATATGCCACGATTATATTTACACTGCATACACGTAAGTGGTATTTGTGTGTGTGTGTGTGTGTGTGTGTGTGTGTGCCTTTTTCTTGAACTTTGAAGAGAACAGTGTTTCTATGAGCCTGCTGTAAGTAGCAAATGTCCCCAAACATGAAAAGTGTTTAGAATCCTAGCAGACAGAAATAATATAAAAATATTTATTGCATATCAGTTAGGTACCAACTACATATGCTACCTATTTATCACATTTAATTCTCAAACAACTCTTGAGAAACATCCCATTTTCCAGGCAAGGGTATTGAAAATCCTAAACAGTGAGGTGCCTTTTGCCATATAGATGAGGAGAGGGCAGGGTGCGTTGAAACCTGGGTTGTTGGGACCCCAGTGCCCATGGACCATCTACCTCTCATGTTGCCTTCAGCACACCCATTAAAGGGGTCTCAGGAAATTCCTTTGCAAAGTTCTGCTTGTGTTTTAGCAAGTGAGCAAGTAGTTGAAAATGAGTAATGGTGCTGGGACTCCAACTCATGACTTTTTGTGATGACCTGCTGGCAGCATTAAACAAGATGGAACATACTGTGAGCAGTCTGCAGAGTGCTGGAGCAAGCTCAGTTGCAACTTCAAACATCCGTCTTCTTTAGTGCCTCTTCTGTATATCATTTACACTTAGAGTGTAACCCAACTTTTCTCAAGAGATGCCATCGCATCCCTTAAGGCTTGCGAGGCTGTCATCCTAAAAGGATGGTAGAGATGGGAGCTGCCTTTGAAGCCTGCTTGCACATGCCTGATGCTAACTTTAAGTTTAGAGTGTGTTAGGTTTCTCAGCATAAGGGTCTGATAGAGCAGCTGATGAAGTTTCGCTTGTGAATAATGAAAGAAACAAGTTGGTCTTTGTTGTTTTTCTGAGGGAGAAAAAAGATAGATTGTCCTGCCAGTCGGATGCTACAAAGAATACTTTATCAGATGATCTCATGTTTGAAACACAAAGATAAGTGTTAAGAACTTTGAAACTTGGGAAGGACTAACTTTTTTTTCTTTTATAGTACCCCCAGTACTCATTGAACCCAGGAAGCTTCTACCTCTAAGCTGCACCCCCAGCCCTATTTTATTTTTTATTTTGAAATAGAGTCTCTCCTAACTTAGCACTAACTTTCTACTAGTTAGAATACCTATATTTTCTCAACAATGCCAGCTGATGCATTTCATGAAATTCTATCATGGAAAACAGGGGCCAGACATTAGCTCATTCACTCTCTTTGTCCCTTACTTGTAGATATTGAAATATTGCCTTTCCAAATCATTTATATTTATGTTATGGGTGTTCAACATAAAAAGAATAATCCAATCTAAAAATCATCTACTTTGTCTAAAACAGGTTCACAAAATTTTCTGTAAAAATCCAGAGTGTATTTTAGGCCAAACTGATAAATCCATGATTTTTTTCATAGTTTTATTGCAGTAAAATCTTTAATATGAGAAGAACTTTCTGTTGTTTGTTTATATTCAAGGACAAATAGAAAGAGAGTCTGAGGGAGAGTATTTGACCAGCATGACTTTGGAAGATGCAGTAGGATGGTCCAGCACTGCTGTTTTCTTGCCATGAGGGATTTATGTACTCTTTGCCTGGGAGAGATATTAATGAGTCTTAAAACGAGAAACACAGCATAGGTGATTTTGTAGAGAAGAGTCCTCAAGGCTGAATGCAGGAGGAGCCAGAAAGAATAGGGTCCAAAGTGAGTCTATGACAGTGACCTCTGTCTGAGAGACTACACAGCCACATCTTTGAGTAGTGATCATTTTAGACACCCATGCTATTTTCAACATTTGATTTAATCTCAAATTGCATTCTTTTATTTTAATTTAATTATTATAGGATGTGACTATTTTCTGTTCAACTGGTTTACTTTGTGTTGGATATTGCTACACTTTACCTTAATATTTCTTTTCTTTCTTTCTTTTTGGTACTAGGGATTGAACATAGGGTGTTTGTTCTACCTCTGAGCTACCCCCACTCCCCAACAACCATATTTTATTTTTTTATTTTGAAACAAGATCTTGTTAAGTTGCCTCCCTAAATTGCTAAGACTGGCCTTGAACTTGCAATCCTCCTGTCTCAGCCTCGCAAGTACTGAGATTACAGGCATATGCCACCATGCCCAGCATCAATATTTCTTTAAATAACAACCTACAATAGACTCAGGCCTCAAGAGGAAAGATTGTGATTTTTAAAGTCCAGGTACTTTCACATGCAAAATGTCTATAACCATAGTTTCTCAACCTCAGTTGCCTCATGTATGAAACGGGTCCCTAAATTCTAACCTTTAAGGTTATTGTAAGAATCAGACATACAACAAATCAAGGGTTTGGCATAGTGTCTAGCCCATCATAGATTCTCAGGGTAAGGGACTATTTTGTGTGTGTGGGGGGGGTGGGGACTGAGGATTAAACCCAGGGGCATTCTACCTCTGAGCTATACCCTTTTAACTATTAATTTTGAAATAGGTTCTTGCTAGGTTATTGAGAGCCTCAGCTAAGTTGCTGAGGCTGGCCTTGAACCTGCGATCCTCCTGTCTCAGTCTTCCAAATACTGAGATTACAGTGTGCTCCACAATGACCAGTGTTCTGGTCAGAATTTTCACAGTCATAATCTAAAGACCTGACCATGTAACTTAGAGGAAGGAAGATTTATTTTCTTATGGTTTCGGGTTCAGTCCATGTGAGGCTGGGGACCGCTGATCTCAGGGCATGGTGGCAGGAGGCGGAGGGAGGGGGAGCACATGGGCTGTGCTCCTCACATCATGGACGCCAGAAGCAAGAGAGAGCTGGAGGAGGGGGAACCATATGTAATCCCTAAGGCTGCACCCTCAGGGATCCACCCTCTCCAGCCACACCCTACTGGCCCAGGCCACTACTCAGATAAATCCAAACTCCAATTTATGAGCTCTTCAAGAGGCCGTTTTATATCTAACTATAACACCCAGCTTGGGGGCTACTTTTACAGCTATGCCAATTTTACTTCTATTACTTTGTAAAACACTTGAATATACTGGCTATTTTGTATGTGGTCTCCTTTTTCTCTAAAGTAATAGAGCTCTAAAAATTTTTCATATTATGAATCTTTGGAATGGGGCATTTCACTAACCATATCTCACATTTCTCGTTACCCTCACATTTCTCTCTTTTGACTCGTTATAATTAATAAACTAAGCTTCAGGAGTAGTTCAGGATCCAGGTTTTTGTGGTTCTTTTCATGTCAGCAGTTCTGTCCTACTAAGACATCAAAAGCTTAACTTTGTACTTTATTTTCCCTGGATTTCATTTATGGTATGTTGTTGATGATAAACACAAAGATTCCTATAGGCTTATATTTAGTAAGTGTCTAATTGTCTAATTGACTAATTGTCACAGTTGTCTGTGAAATTCAGAGTTTAGAATAAGTTTTTTTCTCTTTAAAATATAAAGCAGAAATTGTCTCCCCTGAAGAATTGTCTTCTTATACAATAAAGATTAGCTATGTAACCAGGTAAAACTCTTATTTTATAATGATTGAGTTACATGTCTATCCACCTCATTGTCACTCATGAGCAATTTGTCACTCTTGTCAAATTTGTTTGGATAAAAAGAAAAGGCTGCTTTATAAGGTCCTTAGATTCAGAATACTAAAGTGAATTTTGTCAGGGAGGGAGGGCAATAACAAACAGGATAAGCCATGCACTAGCCTCTTCTTGGGTACTGAACATGTACTTAAAGAAGAGACTGTCTTTTGAAGGTGAGCATTGCTTTCTCCTGCACTGTGATCTTGGCAGGAACACCTTCGGCAGTGCAGGCCTGAAGGCAAGCCTCGAGGTGTGTGTCACTCCTTCTCCCAGGAAAGCTTTCTACACACAAAACCAGGATAAATCCAGAGAACCTTAAAGACTACACTGAAGGGGAAAAGAAGTAACTAGAGAATAGTCTGAGGTGGATGTGAAAGTAGAAAGAGAGAGTTACAGTTGCATATAGAGGAAAAAGAAAACAGACTTATGAGCAGATAATATGCTTGGGAACCTTGGGGGTCTCTATGTTTTAGCACCACATGGTTAACCCACCTGCCTGAGTCACTGCTCAACTGGTAGCTTTGTGTGCTCCCCTAAAACAGAAAGCCTGAGGAAAATAGCCCTGTCTTACAATACCCTAGGAAAGATCCCACCTATTACTAATAATGTTCATTTTTAGCTGGAAAAGACTGACTCAGTGGTATTTGGACACCACCATAACCCTGGCCTTCCCGAGGAGAAGGTGTGTGCTTCTCTACAGCTCACCATGCTTGTGGGCTCAGGGGACATCCCTGCTCAATGCCCGAGGTACTTGACTCATTCGCCATCCAACATTTTATCTTCAGTATCTCCATTTTCTCTTTTTTCTTTCTGCTCAGTAGCACCCCAAAACTTTCCCAAAATTTACATGCACCACCCCAGGATCCTACCGCTTCTTAGTCTTCTTAGGTTTCCTTTCACTGCTGACATCTTTAAAACGTGACCTATGAACAATAATTTCATTTTCTCCCATCTAATCTCTCCTCAGCCTCCTACAATCAGGATGATTGTCTCATCATGCTCTAAAAGGGACTTTCCAAAAGCATTAAAGCATTATCTTCTTTACGGTTCTAGAACATCTTTCTAGTTCTTATTTTATTTTTCTTCTAATTTTTTAATAGCACAGATCAAATCTGTCAGCTCTTTGGAGCTCTTTGATGTCAGGAGGAGCATTAGATAGTTCAGGTTTCAATCTCATGCCCACATCTGCAGTGTACATCTCCATGTTACCAATTAGCTTTGGAAACCAACCAGGTAAAGGATGTAGAAAGTCTCTCTTTTAAGAACTAGAAAAATTAATCAAGAAACTTGCTTAAATAAGTGGCCTTTCAAATCTGTATATGTGTAAAGAAGTCATGTTTCACAGTGCACTGCAGATGGGGCATAGTGGATATGGATAGTTCCAGTCTTGTATTAGTCCATTTAATCTTACTATAGCAAAATATATGAGGCTGAGTAACTATTTTAGGAAAAGAGGCAGCTTTAGCTTACAGTACTAGAAGTTCAAAGGCATGGCACTAGCATCAGCTTAGCTCTGGTGAGGTAGATGTCACTATAGAGGTGGAAGCCATGTGAGAGGGAGAGATCACATAGCCAGACACAAAGCCAATGCAGGTAAGGGCTGGTAATAATCCCCCACTAAGACCTCCTCTTAAAGGTCCTGCTACCTCATAATGTCACCACACTGGGGATCCAGCATCCAACACATGAACTTTTAGGACACAAATTCAAGCCATACCCAAGCTTCCATAGCCACATGCCAAGAGGTGAACTTAGATGATACCTGTGAAAGCAAAAATATGCTTCAAAAACAAGTCAATATATACACAAAAAATTATCCAACATCATTAACAATCAGGCAGATGCAAATTAAAACTACATTGAGAACCCATATAACTCCAATTAGAATGGCAATTATCAAGAAGTCAAGCAACAGTAAATGCTGTCAAGGATGTGAGGAAATAGGAACTCTTCTACACTGTTGGTGAGATTACAATTTAGTACAGCTGCTATAGAGATCAGTGTAGAGATTCCTCAGAAAACTGGAAATGGATCCACCATATGATCCAGCTATACCACTCCTGGATATCTTTCTAAAGGGACTGAAATCAAAATATTTTAGTAATACATGCATATCCATGTTTATAGAAGCACAATTCATAATAGCCAAATTATGGAACCAACCCAGGTATCCATCAATAAATGAATGGATTATAAAATTATGGGATATACATACAATAGAATTCTACACAGCAATAAAGAAGAATAAATTATGTCATTTGCATGGAAATGGATGGACCGGGAGAACATTATGTTAAGTAAGATTAGCCAGTCACAGAAAGTGAAGGATCATATGTTTTCTCTCATATGCTAGGGAGTAATTGGGGTATAAGAAGGGCTTTAGATAGTGGAGGAGAAACTCCAATGAAGTGAGGGAGGTGTTTTTTTTTTTTTGAGGAGGGAGAATTAATGAAGGAATCACTTCTACTGATATTATGTATATATGTGAAAATACCAATGCCTATCTCAATATCTTGTATGGGAGAGGTGGGGAGGGAGATAGGGGAAAACTTACCAAGTGCAGTATGCAGGTATGTCACCATCACTATGAACTACATCATGATGTGAGTCTATAATGCACCAATAAAAATATATAAAATAATTTAAAAAACAAGTCAAGATCTGAGACCAGAGAAAGAGAGAGACAGAGAGAGAGAGAATGTTGAACCAACTACCTAGCTGCCTGATGGAAAGTATTGCTATCATACCATTCTTTGTAGAATTAGAACCAAATAATATATTTTAGCCATAGGTTGTTTTTATTTCATTTCTTTTTTGAACAGATGATTTGGGAGATGGTTAACTCCCCTACTGTTTTCTCTGGATTAATTCTACCTCCAAAATTTTCTCACATATGAAGATAAAGGCTATTACACCTGTTGATTATATTGCACAAAATGGTACTTGCCAACTACTGTTTGTTCTCTAATTAGAATTATGAACTGTTTTTCCTCATGATATTGAATTCTAAACCTTAGAATTAGTCTCCAAGAGCACCCATCTTCATTCCTTTATTTTTCAGAACAAAACTTTAAGTTGTGTTCTTCATTCTGAACACATTATAAGATCCTTGAAGACGTTATGTAATATGAACTCTAGTGCAAGAACTATGAATGGTTAAAACCTATTTTATGTTGTATGGAAGATATTGGTCAGTTCTTGTGGAAATACTGTAAGGGAATCACCTCCTTCTGAGTATTGATGATGTACTTGTTATTTCTACCCTCCTCTACATTAGGTACAGTTAATGTTTGCTAAAGAATCTTTCACCTGTGATCTAGAAATTCTTCATGTGATTTTCAGAAACACTTCTGATTTGGGACTTCTTTTCAATTATCTGATCCCTTCAGAAAAAAAGAAAGTAATTCTGAAACTTTAAAATAAATGCTTAATTGAACTTGTTTCCCATTCTTTTCCATCCCCTACGCCAACACACACACACACACACACACACACACACACACACACACACTGAATAACAAGCAAGTTACCTCTCTCTTTTCTGTCTTATCTTTTCTCTGTGAGTTTTTAAAAATGTCATTCATGCTGTAAATTCATTCAATCTAGTTTCTTTCTCAATGGCCCTTGAAGTGTGTGTCAGAAGCTGTAATCAGTATGTATTATACCCACCTTCTATGCAGGTCACCTTTATTTCCATGGAATCCACTTATAACTCTTGACTCATTATTTTTCCATATGACTTTCGATATTTTAGAGTTTCATACATGCTTAGCATATTTCTATATGTATATCTCACTTTAATTCCCATATGAGAAGAAAAACAATTGCTGACAGAATTTTCTTTCTTTGATCATGTATTTCTCTGTTCTTATGTCAGGAAAATATTAAGATTCAAAAGATAAATGAAAAGCCATTTGATAGAATATGGAGAAAGGACATTTCTAGTAATAATATAAATTAGGACAGATTATCTTTTCTTTCTTTCTTTCTTTCTTTCTTTCTTTCTTTCTTCCTTTCTCTTTCATTCTTTCTTTTTTTTATAGTACTGAGGATTGAACCCAGGGACATTCTACCTCTGACCCACACCCCTAGCCCTATTTTATTTTTTTATTTTTTAAGCAGAGTCTCACTAAGTTGCTGAGGCTGACCTCAAATCTGCGATCCTCCTGTCTCAGTCTCCCAAGTACTGGGATTACAGGCATGTGCCACCACACCCAGTTTACTACATTTCTTGAATATGATCAGTCAATCTGTGTTGAAAGCCTTAAGATATAAATGTAAATTTACTCATCAATTCCAACAAAAAAATAACCAGGAGAGTAAGCAAAGATTTAGCCATAAAGATGGCCATTCAGTGTTGCTTATCACATCAAAATATTGGAAACCACCTCCATGGTCAACAACAGAGGATTAGTTAAATTTATGGTGCATCTGCAAAATAGAATATGAAAGGACATTAAAAATGATTTTGCATAAAGTTAATCATATTCTGTAGGGCTACTTGGGAAAAGGGGATCGAACTCAGGACATTGCACATGCAAGGCAAGCGTTTTACCACTAAGCTACATCCCAGCCTAAAAGTACATTTTGAAACTCTATGTACAGTATGATTTAATTTTTAAGTGCACACAAACACATATATGGTAAATGAGGCATATTTTTCAAGATTTTAATAATGTTGACTACAGAATGAATGGTTAACAAATACTTTTTATGATCTTCCTTTTTACTTATGTCTTAGTCTGTTCTATGTTGCTATAATAGAAGGCCTGATGCTGGGTAATCTGTAAAGAAAAGAGATTTACTTGGCTCATGATTCTGGTGTCTGGAAGATACAAATAGTATGGCAGAGAAGTGGAAGGAAAATGGGTTGCATGCAAAAGGGGCTGGAGTGAGCTGGCTTTATAATAACCTGCTCTTGAGAGAATTAACCTGCTCCTACAAGAACTACATTATTTCCTCCCATGCATGGTGCCCCATGATCCAATCATCTCTTAAAGGCCTTACCACCTTAACACCATTATATTGGGTTCCAGCTTCCAGCATATGAACATTTGGAGGTACAAGGAACAAAGCAAATGCTAACCATTTCATAGCTAAGTTTTCATAAATAAATAAATATCCCATAATTTTTAGAGTGCTCCTTTAAAAGCAAATTTCTTTCAAAATAAGACTTCAGTGATAACAGGGAAAAGATAGTTAATAAATAATCCAACAAGAGAAAGGTCTTTCTTGGGCAGATGATATCAATGCCATGTGATAAAAAGGTATTGATTTGGCTGCTTTTCACCGGATTTATTCAAGTCTAGGGTAAGCCAAGATAGAAAGAACTTGAGTCCATGTGAGTAAACTAAACAGAAGCGATAATAGATGGTACTTGGCTTAAAGATTAGCCTTAAATCCTGCTGGGTATGGTGGCACACACCTGTAATCCCAGTACTTGGGAGGCAGAGACAGGAGGATTGCAGGTTTGAGGACAGCCTCGGCAACCTAGCGAGACCCTGTTTCAAAGCTGAAAAATTAAAATAAGTTTGGGAGTGGAGTGTAGCTTGGATATAGAATGGCCTTGAGTTCAATCCCCAGTAAATCACACACACACACACACACATACACACACTCGGCCTTAAATCTTGTGTATAGAAAATTCAGTGTCTATGGCCAACTTCTTTTAGGTAATCAGGGAAACTAAGGCAAAGTTGCCATCAGGCAGAGTTAAGATACAGGTAATCTTTAATTTTCATCTTTCTATTCACTTTGTATATAATTATTGTGAATGTATCTTGTAATCTAATTTTAAAGCTCCAAGGGTTCCTTTCATGCTGTAGTATCTTAACTAAGTTCAACTAATGTTCAGTGAATATCGGCAGAATGCAGAAGTAACTCCTGGAACATCAGAACCTCAACAAGTAGAGCAGAGGGCGAGGGGCTCTGAAGGCCAGAAAGGGTGGTGCAGGTGAGTGGACACCTGTGCTTGCTGAGGCCCATTTGGAATATTACCTTCAGGATAAGTGAAAAAGGACAAAGTAATGCTCACCTAGAACCACACTTGCCAGGGACGAGATCGGTCCTAGGCAAACAGCTCCCTTCATCGCTGCCCTTTTGCTATTCTATCCTATCAAACTTTTCTGCCATTCACTCGCTTATTAATCAAATATGCTTCACTCACAACAATATAGCATGCATTTTGTGAAGTTTGGGGATATCATTAAATAAGCTGCGACTGGTTCTTGCACAAATATACAGATACAAATGCAAACAAAATTACAAATCAATATAAAAGAATAAAAGCAAAGTGGCAGAGTATGGTAGTGATCAAATACAGACTTGATGAATTAGAGCTTCAAAATTACCATTTGTGAATAAAACATGGATAAAATGCCTGCATTAGAAAGTTTTAGTAAGAATTAAGTCAGATAAACAGTTTTGGTAAAACAGCTAGCACAATATGTGGGACACTGTGGCAATGGAATTTTTAGCTATTGTCACGTAATCTAATGTGAACTGCTGCTCTTGCTCAGCCTGAATAATGAAAATCTTCAAATGGTTTTGGTCTTGCCTGGGGGTGGGACCTGGATGGGGAGAAGCTTCTTCTCAAACTTTGGCCACCAGGAAGTTTAAAATATTCTGCATAAAAGTCCTGTGTAATTCTCTTCCAGGTTCCTGGGACAGACTACTCTTTTCAGTTGGCCTCCTCTTCACCCTTTTCCATAGTCAGGCACTTACCTGGTTTGGGGGAAGAGAAATTTCATTCTATAAGTTTTTATACAAATCTTTCTCATTACTTAAGCCAGCCTCTCTCTCAATCTTTGTTTAAGCTTTTCGGAAGTTTCCATGTTCAAGAACATAGCCCTTGGGGTGTCATGGAAGTTTCCATGTTCAAGAACATAAGCAAGTGTGGCAAATATATATACACATAAAGTTTTATGCTGGGCGTGGTGGCGCATGCTTGTAATCCCAGTACTTTGGGAGGCAGAGACCGGAGGATCCGGGTTCGCAGCCAGCCTCAGCACTCTCTCTCTCTCTCTCTCTACTTAGTGAGGCCCTCTGCAACTTCGTGAGAACCGGTTTCAAAATAAAGGATAAAAAATAGGGCCGGGGGTGTAGCGCGGAGGTAGAACACCGTGGGTTCAATCCCAGGTACCGCAAAAAAAAAAGTTTTATGATACAACCCTGACACAGAGGTGGGGCCTGAGAACAGTGGGAGAAGAGAAGCATCCCTAAATATTCCCAGTAGAGACAGGAAAGATTTCTCAGAGAAAGTGGCCTTTTGTACTGGGTGTTGTAAGAAAACAGGAAGCTTGAGAGTAGGGCAAATATGGGAGAATATCTCATTCAGAAGAAATAAATCATGGAGAAGTACTAAATCACACATTATATATGTGCATATGAACCATCTGTCTCCAGCTGGTGAGTGCCAATAAGAACATTTTAATATGCAAATCACATGGGCCCAGACCAGCCAAACTGAAGTGCAGCATCAGTATAGTCCCTCCTTGGGTGCTGTCCATCCATTGCTCTACATCTGGAGCCTCTAGGAAAACGTCAAACATGTTTTCAAAGAAATCTGCTCACGTTGTGCTGTTCCAGCTTCCCCATGGATGTGCACTGCCTGCTCACACACAATTAAGAGGTGCTACACTCTGAACCCACTGTCAATGCCACGAATTCCAACACCTGCCAGGCGAAGAGCTTGACTTTACTCCACTACAGCTCTGCACTCCCTGAAAGAAACACCAACTTTGTTTAGATGTGGAAAGAGTGATCGATCTGCACTCTGTATTGCAGAAATGGCACTGTGGCTGCTGGGCAGGGATTGGAGTAGGGACTTGATTTGGAGAGAACAACTAGGAACCTGTTCCCATATCCAGATGCAAAATTAGAGTGGCCGGAATTGGGTAGCAGCAGCTGTATTGAAGAGCAGTGATTTGAGATATTCAGAAGGAGACTCAGTAGCACTTTGTGATTGATTAGAGACCTGGAGCTACAAGAGGGTGAAGTCATGGATAATTTACCAGATTCTAGACTGAAAACTGGATGTAGAGGAACACTGCACTGTAAGATGGGGAGAACAGAGACTACGTTCATGTGTGGGGTATTTGTTTGGGACTGAAGGTTTAAATTCAAAGAGTTGGAGTTGCCTGTAGGATATTAAAGTACAGGTTTTCTGCCAAACATGACAAGCTTGTCCTCTTTCTTGTGTATTTTTATAGGGCTAGAATGAGCCCTACCCTTCACAAGGGGAGGCCACTGGGAGCTCCCAAAGGCCCTCTGTGAGTACAGCTCCTACAGCTCCTTTCATGCTGTAGCATCTTAATTCGGTTCAACTAATGTTTAGTGGATAGCTGCAGAATGAAGAAGTCACTCCTGGGACATCAGAATCTCAGCAACTAGAGCAGAGAGGGAGGTCAAGGTATATGCTACCTCTTACCTGTAAGACAGACAGTTGCAAGCAGAGAGTTAGAATTTTTAAAAATATTATTTCAATTAGGTTGCTGGTAAAAGCCAGGAAATGCAAAGACTCCAAATGATCAAAGACTCAACAGTAGACTGAATTCTTCAGGGTCAGGGAGAAGGGAGGGGAATTACATTTGAGTGACACATTCTAGAAGACACATAAAGTGAGATGTATATACTATAGAGACCTCTGTTGACAGCTGAGAAAGGTAAGAGCTGTTTGTAAAATTAGCTACATCTGTGTTGTAAATATGCAAATATGGTTAGGGTGGTGGGAAAGAAGAGGTTAAGAAGAATGAGGTGAAGATTATCTTTCTAAAGAAAGGAGAGGGCAAATTATGAAAATACTGTATATTAATGATATTAATTGTGAACCATTATGCAATGCTTGCTCATAATATGCATTGTTCTATGCATTACATAGCTTACCATTGTAATTATCACAATAGCCCTATGAAATAGGAACTATTATTATTCTGCTTTTATAGATGATAAAACTGAAGTACAGAGAATTTAAGTCACTTCCCCAAAGTTGTACAACCAGGAAGTCTAATCTAAATCAAGACTTTACACAGTTAAGGGCTCTGACCCCAATCTTAGTTTTTAAAGGGATAAGCACAGAAAAGGAAAATTCATTCTTAATTTAGAAAAAGGGGTTGTAGTTGGGAGTTTAATTTTGTTGAGTCTTTTAATGTGTACACTTTCAATGTAATCTGCTCCCCAAATAAGTAAATAATTTTCTATGATCTGAAATTTAGCATACATTTCTTAAAAAGTAATAAGCAGGATGTGGTGGTACACACCTGTAATCTCAGTACTTGGGAGGCTGAGACAGGATGATTACAAGTATGAAGTTAGCCTGGGCAACTTTGTAAGACCCTTTTTTAAAATTTTTTAAAAAATTAAAAAGGCTAGGGGAGTAGCTCAGTTGGTGAGCTCCTCTCAGTTCAATCCCCAGTAAAATACACACACACACACACACACACACACACACACACACACACTAATAATAATAATAATAATAATGATAATAA